>JAODAL010016267.1:0-81196 GCA_025379985.1 Phyllomedusa bahiana | reverse complement strand
TGGAATGTTTGGGGGGGGGAGGGGGGGGGGGTCTGGATCTTTTCCCTTTACTGCCTGGTTAATGTGTGTGCCTGCTTCTCCTGCTTCTACAAGATGTTGGACAGAGTGACCCTGTTGTTATAAAAATCTGAATGTTTTGGGAACTGTGACTATACTAAAACTAACTTTTCGGCATGTGAATATTTTATGTTCTCCTGTTTAGTGAGAATCTGAGTAAGTAACATTTCCCCCTTGTTTTTTCGGAGAGTGGAGAATTGTAAGCTAAGCGGGGGTATAGGAAAACATGACCCCTTCCTCTGTTGATACCAGCAGCTTCACAGCCTCTCTCCTAAGATCGCCCTCTCCTGCAACAACCTGGCGGCCCACACAGGGTGAACTCTGAGAGCAAACCCCTCCCCACCCCCCCCTGTATAAAATTTTTCTAGTGCCGTGTGTGATGGGGGGGGGGAAGGGAAGGAAGAGACGACAAGTTTCACCCCTATTTAAAATTCCAGGGACGACGGGTAAAAGTTAATGAGACAACCCCTTTTAAATATTGGATGAAGATACAATTTGTTGTTAAAAAGAATCAATTCCCAGATGTCCTTCAAATTAAAAAAACTCGCATGAGATAAAAAAAAACTTATTTTTTTGGTTTTGGTTTAATTACTGTATCAAATAATCCCTCTTAGTTAGCCAGTGGGCCTTAACCATGAGTAAGAGACTGCATTCCATCTTTCTTTCGGAGCTACTTTCCGATTCAAGCAAATCACGCGAGACATTATGTGACTGTACTGTACTGAACTTGAAGTCTTGAAGACCTATGTTTAGTATTTTAATAGTTTCTTTAATGGTGTAAGTATATCCACTTTTAAAGCTCTATAAGAGTATCATATTATGATGTACTGATCCTTATTTAAAATACACTGCTCACAAAAAGTGAGAGATATTTGGCTTTTGGTTGCAATTTCAGGATGAACGTAACATTTCTTCATATTTTTTTTAAATGAACTACAGTATCTCACAAAAGTGAGTATACTCCTCACATTTTTGTATATATTGTATTATATGTTTTCATTGGACAACACTGAAGATATGACAATTTGATACAATGTAAAATAGTCAGTGTACAGCTTGTGTAACAATGTAAATTTGGCGTGCCCTCAAAATAACTCAACACACAGCCATCGATGTCTAAACCGCTGGTTACAAAAATAAGTGCACCCCTAGATGAAAATAGACAAATTCCACTACATGACAACATAACAGAGCTGGTGGATGTTAAGGACCCTGTGCTACTCCACTCTCCGTTTGAGGATGCCGCATAGATGCTCAATAGGGTTTAGGTCTGGAGACATGCTTGACCAAGCCAGCATCTTTACCCTCATTTTCTTTAGCAAGGCAGTGGTCATCTTGTTGGTGTGTTTGAGGTCGTTATGTTGGAATACTGCTCTGTGGCCCAGTTTTCAAAGGGAGTGGATCATGCACTGCTTCAGTATGTCACAGTACATGTTGGCATTCATGGTTCTTTCAATGAATTAGCTCCCCACAGCCAGAAGCACTCATGCAACCCCAAACCCTGACACTTCCACCACCATGCTACACTGTAGGCAAGACACACTTGTCTTTGTACTCCTCACATGCATGCCGCCACACACGCTTAACATCATCTGAACCAAATAAGTTTATCTTAGACCTATTAGACCACAGAACATGGTTCCAGTTATCCAGCTCAATTTCAGGGTGTTGGCAATCTCCTTATAGCCTGTATTAGGTGATTCAGGGATCAAACCCCTCTTGTGAATTTTGCCATTAAGCTTGTTGTTAGAGATCAGCAAATTGTGCATAAAGTACTGAAACATTGAACAGTTGGACATGTGCATTCTAAAGCTAAAAGATGGTCTCATTTAGTTCATTTAAAAAAATTCAAGAAATGTTATGTTTATCCTGAAATTTCAAAATCCAAATATCGCTAACTTTTTGTGAGTAGTGTATATCTGTCATGACAGGTTCGCTTTAAGGCTACTGCTCATAAGTACATAAAAGCTACAGTTTAACCTTCTATCAGAAGTGTTGATAAAATGTTTGTGCCTTTGCTTAGTTGGAATGATAGTAGATTAGAAGTACTGGGAATACAACATGTACAAATTAAACAGTATTATTCATATTTCATTTTGTTATGCCACACTAGAGTTTCGGTTTCAACTATTTTGTTAAATATCTTGTAAACCTAAATCAAGTAATCTCTTAATCCCTTTTGTTCTACAGAGAATACATAATCTCTTTAAACCCTTCCTTAAACACATTTTGATACTACAAATATCAGAAAGTGGAGAAAGCAGCACAGTTTAGATTTTCTTTCAAAACAAAAATGATTCTTTGGCATAATATTTGATTATTTTAATTGATGAGGAAGATAAACAATAATCCCAAATCCAATGTTGTGAACATGTTGTAAATTTGGGAAACATGAAGGACAAAACAAAAATATTATGACTGTAAATGTATTTTAAAAGAAAGTACTCCCCTTTAGAATTAGTAGCTTGCTATCAACCAACTATTCCTCAACAAATTGAAAATGCAAAATGAAGCAACATATTAAAATTAGACATATTATATCATATTTACTGACCAAAAACGAGCAACCCATAAGTGGTAAAGTACACTTTGATTTAAAGACCTGCTTCCTTATTTAGACATTAAAACAGAAATCCACTGAAACTCATCCTTTGTAAATCTCTGGACAAGTCCTTCTTAGTGAACAATTGTATTTCCTATAAGAAAAAGACTATTATAGAGCATTTTACCTAAAAAGATATTCTGATGTACAAAACCTAACAGTTATTGTGGTACAAGGTACAAATCTTATCCATAAAAACAAGTTGTCTGTAATCAGGTTTGTCCCCATTTCAGGTACAGCCCACATGATGATCAGGTGACCCCCATAGCTGTAAGCTGTGCCTACATGGCAAGCGATGCCAATTCTCCGTTATTGGAGTGTGTTCTTGGTGTAGCTGATCAGAGTAGCAGATGCCAAAATGACCATGGTTGTATGCTTTGATCTGACAGAAATCACCTCCTTACTAGATCTGGACCTGGACATTAAGCTATAGAATTTCAATGCCCTATGCAAGCTGCAAAACAATATCCTGGTGAGAACAAGGCAGACCTCAACACTATGTAACTTAGCCATATATCACTAGTTGAGCCACGCACTAGTAAGCCTTTAATCCGGGCCATCTCTCATCTAGAACATTATAATAACACACGTAGGCTTAACTTTTACTTTTTACTATTCAAGTGTATAATGTCCATACATTAAATATGCATGCTATGTATCTGATATAAAAACCTCGTAGTGCGCAGCTTCAATAGAAAACATCCATAGTCCATTTTTCACAGATACATTGTGGCTATTTAGCCATACAGCCTAGCGCTTTTACTGTTGTGCTCATGGGCGCAACACCCTAATGGCTCTCACAGGTGCAACATTTGAGGGGGGGATTCCTCCTTCCTCAAGCATGCGCCGTGCATGTCTAAGTCCTCTTTTATACCCATCTCTCATTTACATATCGTCCAGACTTTAAACCACACTTTCCAATATTTATAAAAACATCTTAAATTAAAACTTTCATTCAGCCCCCTAATTTGTAGATCCAGAATGCTTCCCTCTGCAGCAATCTGCATCTACTCTGATTCTCATCATACACTGCTACCTCCTCCAATATGCACCACCTCAACTCACTGATTTGATGTCTTGCTTCATGAAAAGGTATCACTACTGTCGTCTCACCCTAAGTTCTTTTCTCTCCTTCTATGTTAACCCCTTGTGTACCAGAACTCAAAAAGGTCCAAATCGCTGACCTGTGCTCATTGTAGATTGTAAGCCCTCATGAGCAGGGCCCTCTCTACCTCTATGATAGTTGTAAGTATTCATCATTACCATTGTACTTGTTTGACATACAGTTGTGCTCAAAAGTTTATATACCTGGGCAGAATTTTTGCTTTCTTGGCTTTTTTCCAGAGAATATGAATGATAACACAAAAACTTTTTTTCCACTCATGGTTAGTGGTTGGGTAAAGCCATTAATTGTCAAACTACTGTGTTTTCTCTTTTTAAATCATAATGACAACCAAAAACATCTAAACAACCCTGATCAAAAATGTACATACCCCATTTCTTAATACCTCTCCAAATGTAACGTTTTTGGTTGTGGCCAAAAAGTTTGAAGTTTTGAGTCTTGTCTCTGTGCTGTTTGGTGTGTTGTAGGCGAGATACTTTGCGGCATTTGTGCAATAATGGCTTTTTTCTGGCGACTCGACCATGCAGCCCATTTTTCTTTAAGTGCCTCCTTATTGTCCTTATCCTGAAACTTCCACACAGCTAATTTTCAGAGAGCCCTATATTTCAACTGATGTTATTTGTGGTTTTTCTTTGCATCCTGAACAATTTTCCTGGCCGAAATTTTTGTTGGTCTACATGACCGTTGTTTGGTTTTTACAGAGACTCTGATTTTCCTTTTATTAATCACAGTTTGAACACTGCTGACTGTCATTTTCAATTCCTTGGATATCTTTTTGTATCCTGTTTTATACTGTTCAACTACCTTTTACCGTAGATCTGTTGAATTCTTTTGCTTTCCCCATGACTCACAATCCTGAAACGTCAGTGGCTGGATGAAAGATGCAAGAGTCTGTCTGGATTCCATAAACTCACTCAGCTTTTATGTACACACACTGATTACAAGCAAATAGGTCACAGGTGAGGATGCTACTGTACCTTTAGTAGCCATTCAAACCCATTTGTGTCGACTTCTGTGCATGTTATCAGGCCAAAATCACCAGGGTATATAAACTTTTGATAAGGGTTATTTGGATGTTTTTGGTTGTCATTATGAATTAAAAAGAGAAAGCACAGTAGTTTGACAATGAATGGCTTCACCCAACCACTAACCATGAGTGGGAAAAAAAGTTTTTGTGTTATCATTCATATTCTCAGAAAAAAGGCCAAGAAAGCAAAAATTCTGCCGGGGTATGTAAACTTTTGAGCACAACTGTATGTTATGTATGTAACCCCCGATGAATGTACAGCACCATGGAATCAATAAATAAATAATATTAATAACAATAATAATAATAATAATTGAGTCTAGTTTTATAGGTTTGCTCATCTGTCCAAGATATGTTTTCCCACATGGGCATTTCAGCATATAAATCACACCGTTGCTGTTACAGGTGTGAAATTCTTTCATTTTAATCTCAGTGCACTGTGTGGGAAGACGCATGTGGGGACCTTTGATGATTACAGCACAAATCTGGCATGAGCTGCATGGGAACGTACCGCTATGATTAGTGCCCAATTGTTCTTGGTGCATTTTTTTCTGTACTTTCACATCAGATTTACTTGCCCATATGATGTTTATAGCTTTTTCCCTAGAGTTATGCCCATAGTTCTGCTTCAGTCTGCTGGTCGAGCATGCTCAGTACAGACAGTCAGCAGTTACAGAAGGTGGAGACATGAAATAGCAAAGTATGGGGCCCTGTAACTAAAAAATGTGAGTGGCTCAGTGTAGTGTATAGGAGTTAGTGGTATGATACACTCCAAGGAGTTAAAAGTGTTTATTAATGATTACACTAAAATATGTTGTAATTGCACTATATGTGTTATGTAAAATGTCTATTGACCCCTATTTCACCCCTGAGCTAATGGTGTCTGTGAAAAATCTATAGTCATGCTGCCTTTCAGAAATGTCACATCAGTCACAGTTACTCAGATCTAGTGGTGGGAATTGTCATAGCAACCAGACTGGAAGGGGGGAATAAAAAGTTATAAATTATAGGAAAATTTAGTGTTCTGAATCCCTCCAGTTAGTCTTTCCACTGGAAGGCAGTTTATTGCAAGGGACTTTATTTGCTAGGGAATCACTGTTCTTCCGCTAGACTACTGAGTGGCCTAGACTTGTCGTGAAGAGAAATGTACTTGGATGAAATCCTCGCCCGTGTGTGTAACATCTTGCCTGGTTGAATAAAGAAGGCCTCTGCTGTTTAAAAAGTTAACCCATCATTTCCTGCCTGTCATTCTACACCGCACATCAAGGGCACCTCACACACCACCAGCACCACAGGCAGTTGAGGGAGAGATTACCGCTAGAGTGTGCCCTGGGGGAACGACTACCACCATCATCCTACTAGTGCAGACCCCCTCTTCACCTGGGTAGTGAGGTACTAGCCACCGTGACAAGGATCAGGTCTCAGGGCCTGCGGCTACTGCTCCCACCTCCCTCTCCTCTGCCTCTCTCTGTGTGCCCCAGTCCACCACACCAGCAGTGAGGCTCTGCACAAGAGTATGGAAAGTTGCTCCTCAGCAGCCAGAAATATACACAGGGAACAGAACATCTTGGAATAAACATCAGTAATACAGGATGGGAACTGTATTTTGCCACCATACACAGATGGCTGCTGAAGCCAGGTCCACTTTTGCTGCACCAAGGACAAACACATAGAAAGTAACACTTTGACCAAATAAATCACTGATACATATTTAGGATGTAG
Organism: Phyllomedusa bahiana; assembly: GCA_025379985.1. Taxonomy (NCBI): domain Eukaryota; kingdom Metazoa; phylum Chordata; class Amphibia; order Anura; family Hylidae; genus Phyllomedusa; species Phyllomedusa bahiana. Next base: position 74,665 of record JAODAL010016267.1, on the reverse strand, counting down.
GTTTGTGTTGTGCTGTTGCTCTTGTGTAATAATAACCTTGCAGCTTTCTTTCAAGTTTCTTGCCCAAATGCCAAAATACTCCTTTAACTCTGCATGTGTGCTATTCTTCTGCTACTAATTATGGAAATATCTGAACACATTGACAACTGCACATTACCATTCCTTTTGTCAAATGGATGTCTCCATACATAGTCTGATGCTGTCAGCACTGATTCAGTAGTGTCAAAGTAGCTAGGGACACAGCCTTTTGACAAAAGGAATAGCAACATCCCTTTGTTGTTTATTCATATACACTTCTAGAATAAATAGCAGAGGAATACATAGTTCTAGGAAGAGCTGTACTAGAACTGTATCCCATAGGCAATTCAGCCATGTCAGGGGAGATGACTGCCCCTCTTTAAGGAAGACCCGTCAGCTTTTCTGGCATGTCACCACTGATTAAACCGTTTCAGAATGTGTAGCATAAGCTCCATTAACAAGGAAATGGGAATGTTAATTTATACATTCTATGTAACTCTTAACTGTCTCAAGTTAACTTTTGTATTCTGACCTCCAAGCTTTTAATCGGTTCACAAAAGTAATCTGCTACTGAGAGTATTATAACGTGATATAACCTTTTCCTTCATATCATTCAGCCATTCACAAATTAATTGAAGTTAAATTATATGAATGCACTGGACTCTTAGCCATACAATAAAATGAATGTTTAACCAACTGTACTGCACTGAAATGTGAAGGTGGAATATACATACCACAATGTTAGTATCCTTAAAGGGGTTATTCATGTCCTATAAAAAAATTTATATTAAGCTCCAAGTACCACTTTAAAAAATATATACGGTATTCACCTTACGGCCTCAGTTCTACTGCTGGCTCTTCCGGTCTTCTGTTTACATTCTGTCACTTCCAAATGGGTAGTAACTACTGCAACTGGGAACTGGATGTAGGTGGGTATAATAGGGCCACTGGAGCATAATACTGACATGGACAACCCCTTTCACTGAACACAATTATACAAATATAATAGATATTTTTATAATATTCAAATAAATAATAAGGTAATTTATGAAGTGACTTACGCCACTATACAGGAGTAGAAAAGACACATTTTTATACAAGCCTCATTTGCTCAAAAATTTGTAACTTTTGAGCTGTTTAGCACCAAACTCGGCACTTTTCTAAAAGATGAGCAAGGTTTAACAGGATCGGATACTTTTAGGCACACAAATTCAAAAAGATGTCATATAATCATTACAACCGGCATGTAGTATGGTGGGGCCACACTGGTAGCACCCTGGTTCAATTTCGCAGTAAAGAGTGACGTCACATAGTTACATAGTTTGTAAGAGCGAAAATAAACAGACATCAATCCAGCTCAGTCTATTGTGCTAAAGTGTTGATCCAGAGGAAGGCAAAAATCTTCATGAGGTAGACAACTGTCCTCCTTTTAGGAAAAAATTCCTTCCTGACTCCAATCTGGCAATCAGAATAAATCTCAGGATCAACGACCCTTCTCCAGAATCCTAATCACTATAACTTGTTACACTATTATGCTCTAGAAATGCATCCAGATCCTTTTTGAACTCTGTTAGTGAATTCACCATGACAATTTCCTCTGGCAGAGAGTTCCACAGTCTCACTGCTCTTACAGTAAAGAATTCCATTCTATATTTATGAAGAAACTTTCTTTCCTCAAGAAGTAGAGGATGCCCCCTTGTTCTAGATACAATCCTGGGTATAAAAAGATTTTGGGAGAAATCTCAGCATTGATCTTTAATATATTTACATATATTTATTAAGTCATCCTGAAGCCGTCTTTTCTCTAACCTAAATAACCCCAATCTTGCTAATCTCTCTGGGTATTGTAGTCCACCCAGTCCTTTTATTACTTTTGTTTGCCACCTTTGAACCTGTTCAAGTTCATCAAAGACCAGCCTGTGCACTGGTGCCCAAAACTGTACACAAAATCCGACGTATGATCTGACCATTGACTTGTATAAGGGGAGAATGAGGTTCTCATTGTGTGCCTCTTTTCCATTTTTAATACACCCCATGATTCTATTTGCCTTGGCAGCTGACACCTGACACTGGCTGCTACAATTAATTTTAGTGTCCACTAGGATTGTTCTGGGGGCGTGTCGCACCACACTCGTAATATTAAACACATATATGAATATGGTTCAGCATAACTAGATGCATTATTGCTCGGACAGGCAGACCTATTTCAATGTTGTCTGTCTGAGCCTGAGGAGTCGAAGTGAAGCTAGATTTGCTGTTAGGGAAAAAAAGTCCAATATTTCTCAACTTACACCAGTACAATAATAAGAAGTAATTTATGATATTTATCAAACTTTAAATTTAATTAAAAAAATACTATCATATAAAATCTAAAAATATATAATATCCCAAAAATATAAAAATATCTCCTATAAAATGTATTTAAAATTAATAGAATCTAAAAGTAATTTTACATAAAATAACCTACTGATGACGTTGTTCAGATTTTTAAATTTGTCATTTTTACTACATTAAATTTGAATTTTTTTTTTTGCTGCTCTCACCCTTTATTCTACATACAGCAAGAGCCAGCACAGCACAGGTCTTGCTGGGACCTGTGGTCCACCAAGCAAGATCAGTACCATAGTTTCTAATCACTGACATGCTAGTCTAATGACTTTTAGCCTTTTAGCCATTAGCCTTTATACATGTTTGGCGCATTACTTATGCGCCTAAGTTCCATAATGCGCCAAACACACAGGCGAGGTGCAATGAACTTTAGACTCCAATTATAATTGCACAAAAAACACTTTCATACTCAAAGAATCAATAAACAGTACCATTGTGAGACCAGTCTAATTATTCCTCCACACTCCCTAGCTAAAGCCAGGAACAATTGGTTGCTATGGACTTCATCTAAATACTTTCGCTAGAGGCGTTATCTGCGTATACAACTCGGACGACATGTTTGTGCCACAAGACCTTTGCATGGTTAAGAACAACTGATACAGTTATATATCTTTTTCTGTTGTTTAAAAATGGCTTGATCTGACATGTTGTCGCTGTATCCTTTAACTCTGATGCCCTTAAGACGCTGAATGTTTCTGTACGCATGGCACTTGTTTTACCCATGTTTTCCCTTGTTTCCCCTTCCTTCCCTCCCCACATTACGTTGTCCTTTCTGTCCTACTGTATTGTCTATTATTATGTATCAAGAAAATAATAAAAATTTCTAATGATAAAAAAAAAACACTTTCATACATTCGGGTACATTTGCACTTCGATCCACCTAGTTCCATATATGTCTCCCTTTGTTCGCAAATAAGTAAAAATGGAAATCATTGAAACGAGCCTTTTGATACAATTTTTTTTTATGGATTTTTCCTTCCCTTGTGCATAACCTTGCATTTATATGTGTTATCCAGATCTCTTTGTAATAAAACATTGTCCTCTATTGTGTTGATGACTTAACAGAGCTTATACTCATCTGCAAAGATTGATATTGTACTGTGCAATCCATGTGTAATGTCATAAATAAATTAAAGAAAACAGGGCCCAATACTGACCCCTGTGGTACCCCACTAGTAACAGTAATCCAATCCAAGTATGTACCATTAACCACCACCCTTTTTTTCCCCTCACTGAGCCAGTTACTTACTAACCTACAAACATTTTCACCCAGTCCAAGCATTCTCATTTTACTTACCAACCTTTTATCTGGCCTGTATTAAAAACCTAGATATCTTACATCCAATGCCTCACCCCGATCCAGTCTAGAACTAGCCTCCTCATAAAAACTGAGAAATTATGTGAAAACCCCATCTTCATAACCCTGCTGGAACGAGTTATATTTTTTTTTCAGTGAGATCCCCAGTAAGCATCTCTTAAAAAACCTTTCAAACATTAAACCACCAAAAGGGGTTAAACTTCCGGGCCTTTTTTCCCCAGACACATTTGACCCATTTTTGATTTTGGCACCACTTTTGCTATGTCCAAATCCTTTGGACATACTTGACTATACATCCTAAATTTTAAAGGACCTGTCTATCACATTCAAATTTCCCCCAAAGAAAATAATTTTCCTCGGTAAAACTGGAGAAAAGTTGTTTTAATAGTTTTTTCCCTTTCTCCTCATCCCCCTACAATACCTCTCTCACTATTTTTTAAAAGGGCCAACTTTTCCCCTTTTTTAATCTTTTTACTTTTTCATACGTTTTTAAAAAATTTTTGGGCTAGTTTACTCTCTTTGGGCAATCAGCCTTTTCTTCTCCACTTTGTTGTTTTTATCATTATTTACATATTTATTGCCTATTTTTTTTTACTGCCATTTACTGCCCTCTTTTTAAATAGCTTAAATGCTTTCTTTTTTTATTCTTACCCTCCTTACATCTCTTTTTTTCCCTGTTTTAATTACTTTTTTTCCATAGGGTTGTACTTCTCCAGTGGTCTTCAGATTTTTAAAATCTCCCATTTATTTCCTTTTCTTTTTTTTTGAAGACCTTCCCCATCAGGGGGCAGTTTGGGGCCCCTCAACAGATTGAATTTCAAAAGGGGGCTAATTTCAATGTTTTTTGGGCTCCTCACCAAAATATCCTTTAAGGATAATTTGGGAAATGTTTTAAATTTTGTGTCACTATTTCCTAGGTCCCCCCAACTGAAATTTTTTACTCTGTAAATCGTAGCATACTATGTCCAAACGACTTTCCACTAGTGGGCCCCTGCAACATTTGGGAAAAGGGAAATTCCCTTAGTTTTTGAAAAAAAAACCGTTTCCTTTATGAGACCCAGGTTTCAGTTTTCCAATTTTTCTCAAGTTAAGTCGCCATAAAACAACCTCACATGTTAGCCACCTTATTTTGTCTGAGGAGTAATTTTCCCCATTTTTTTCTGTTACTTTGGGGCAGACCTCTAATCAAATTTTATTATTGTTATTACTTCCATGTATATCTACCCATAATGACTCATGTTGATTTCCTGTATCTTTATCTTCCCGAAGAGTAGATCGTATGATTAATGATAGTCAATGTGGTGAGAATACACCTTTAACTTAACATTTAACGTATTATCACACCTGTGGCAGAGAACATTATTTAAACTGCTTTAAAGGGGTTGTCTCACTACATTGATTGTCCGTTTTTTTGGTTTTAATTTTGAATTCGGGGTCATGTTTTTACAGCTTTACTAGGCTGCAGTAAACCAGCTGTACTATAAAACCGCCCATAGCCTATCATGTGAATAAAAAAATCTGTAGCAAATTTTCCTGAATGCTGATGACCCCCCAAAAGACGGGTTTCTCAGAATAGGGAGGGGAAATTTAATTGAAATTATGCAAAGTGAGTTTTTTTTGCAAAAAACATTAAAAAAAAAGCAATCCTGTATGAGACTACCCCTTTAATGCCTTCTGACTGCAGAAAGTTATCTATGCCAAATAATCTTTGCTACATGTATATAAAAATCCTTTTGTCTTTGTGGTTTTAAATGAAACCCTAGCTTTTCTAAATTATTATTGACCTGCGTGATGTTTACAAAGCATCAGTAACCATTAAATGTGTACTAGACAGCATGCCTTTTTTTCTACTTTTTTTAACAAAACATATAATCTATAAAAAAGTTTTTTGCACAAGAAACTTAACTACTTTTTTTGACCAATTTCTGGCCACCTGACTTCTGTTTCAGTGGTCACAGTACACAGCTGAATTACTGCGTGGTCATAAATAATTTTTCCTCTTTAATTTTCTGAAAATTTTTTGGGGGCCGGGCTTGACTAAACTGCATCACAAAGCTTTTCCAATTTCTTCCTTCGTCACACTTCCATACAGTGGAGAGAAGCACAGAAATTAGGTGTGATTCAGCTCTCTTAACAAACTATTGTATACTGATTCTTTCGGGGAAAGAATGAAGCCAGCCCAAAACCTGATAAGCCATATTTTTAGTGGCATGGATATTAATTCTTGTGTCACCTGAACAAGTAAAAAAGGGAAAGCTTTTATTTAATGCGAATGTAATATTTTGCTTACATATGGATGTTCCCCTCACAACTGGTTCAGTAATTTCTGTCCATTATCTAAAAAGTTTTGCGAAATCCAAGGGCCCTTTCACAAAATAAAACCCAAATTTCATTACAGATTTTTTTTTTTTTTTAGATATTTCTGTCACGTGATTACCAAACTTGTAGCAAAGGTAGGAATACATGAAGCGGGCAGGCCGGTTAAGGGGGAAAAACCCTTTTGCATTGTAAACCACTTTGGCATCTGGCACCTGTGGGGGGGGGGGGGTTTGAATTTACTTTAAAAAAAGCCTCATAAATTTGCACCTGCACACCCACAAAGTCACACGGCCACTAACAAGCAATTTGCTCCTAAATTTAGCACGAGCATTGAATAATTTTTCTATACAAATGGGGAGAATTTATGAATGAAAAGTGTGTAAAAGTAAAATAAGTTAAATATATAAAGACTTAAAGATATATTCCCCCACATTTAAATTCTTTCCCAAAATACGCAAAGGGAAATAAGACTATTTACCCTATAATCTTTCTGATTTTGCTTCATTTTTAGAGTTTTAAAGCAGTTCTTTGCACCTGCATATAAAATGAAGGTTTCCTAGGTTACCGACCACCTCTCTGCTCTAGAAGCCCTGGCTGGGAAGGTTGTGTTATCACTTGTTTATCTCAGTTACTGATAAATTTTAACCCTTTAGAGCTCTGTATCGTTGTGCCCTTGTCATGACCATACCTATTTAGGCTGCAGCACAGTCCTCGGTCCATAAGGTACGACAAAGACTGCAAGACTGTGCTTTTGGTCATGATTTATACCTGTGCTATGCATGTTTTCTGCACAGTCTGAACATCGTCTGATTCTGTTCTGACTGAGTTTGATTGACAGCCTTGCCACACCCATCTGGTTCTCTATGAGCCCTATGGCAGGGTTGCAGATTGTTCTGCCTGATTGGTGAGTGACAGCTGCCTGCACCACTTATCTTTCTTGCCTGTTTGTCTGCATTCTATATGGTTTGGGTGTCAGAGAGCCTGTTCAATCACAGCCTGGATCAGGACTCTGATATTCCTTAAGTAGACCACTTTTGCTCAGCTACATTGCCGGTTATAGCATTTGCTTGAGCCGATGAGTTTGGTATACGGTTTGTAAACAAATCAAAAGGAAAGTCTTTCAGCTCACCTAGAGTGTAGGATGCACACAGGTTGTGTGACTCCAGCAGAGATAATAGGAAAAAAAACGGATTGTACTCCAGATTCTTTAAACGTAAGGTCCTGTATTGTAAATATGTAAAAGCATAACAGGTCAGGTAAATGAACATGAAGCAGATATGGCTAAGTCCTCTGCAGTGTCTTCTTCATGTTCATTTGCCTGGCCTGTTATGCTTTTACATATTTACAATAAAGGATTTTAAGTTTGAAGACGTTGGAGTACAATCCTGTTTTCTCCTGGTATATGGTTTGGTTTTCTTGGTTTTCTGACTATGTGTCCGCCTGTTTGACATATGTTTTTTTGCCTGCTGATTCTGTACCTTTTCTGCTCTCTCTGGACACATTTTCACCCTTCTTCATTGTGTTTGTCTGTTCAGTGTTTGCATGTATTCAGGGTAGAGATTGCCACCCCGTTGTCACCGACCACTTACGGTCAGGTCGACAAGCAGGCAGGGACAGTCTTGGGGGACTTAGTGCTAGGGTGCAGTGCCTGTCTGTTCTTATCTGTGTACTCTCCACAGGGGTCGATAACAGCCCTCCTTTAAAAACCTGTCAATTACCAATGTCCATCAAACAGGCTCAGCTAGGAACATCAGAGCCTAAACGTCAGTCATTGCCCACAGCCTTAACAGGAAGTGGGAGCCCAAAGCTGGGTGTCAGAAGCAGGTTTTGTGAAATGGCCAGATGGGAAAAACCTTTTAATACATTTGGCAAATCTTTTAGAGTCCATGTGTATAACAAAGAAATATAAGCCACCTGTTGAGCTAAAAAATTTATCCCATTCTGGTGTAAAAGAAACAGTAATCTTTTTTATGGGCAAGGCCAGCTCTTTTTATAACCCACCCCCTTTTGTTAAAATTTGTGATTTTTGGGTTTAAAACAGTTCAAAAGTTCAGTTTTTTAGGAAAAGTTCCTGCCAAAAATTTTTTAAAACTATAATCATTTCTGAATTTTCCCCAAGGTCTTACTTTTTATGACATACAATAACAAAAAAAATGTTTAAATGGGTACTTTATTTAAAACTGTCTAAAAAATTAGACAGCATAAACGTACAAAAAGAAAAACGTTTAAGATTTTTAAGGGGTTTTGTTTTTGAAAAATATAGGTGACTCTTAAGACCTAAATAGCTTTTTGAGCCCAATTATTAGTAAAAAAAAAACAGCACAAGAAGCCACCCACAAGTACGTGGGGATGAAAAAAACCCCCCGACCACAAAAAGAGTAAATACCAAAAGAAGGTGGGGACTTAAACTTAAATTTTACTAAATTCAAGTATAAAAAATATATACATGTAACGCCCCCAAAAAGGAAAAACGGTACTGGGGGGATGCTTTTGAAAGAGGCATTCATCTTCTTTCCCCAAAATGCATTGGGTTTACTCCCCCGCAGCCCCGTTTGGTGACATCCAAGGGAAAAGGAGGAGGGTGGATGTGGGAGGAGCTTGTAAAAGTGTGGAGACAAGAGGAGAGAGAGCTCGGAGAGAACTGAGATTTCCCCGTGTGCCCCAGAGGGGGAAAGGGGTAGGACCGCCCGTCAGCTGCAACCCCCGCTTTCCCCCCAGGAGAATCCTCCCCCCGCCCGAGCACCCGCCCGAAAAGTGACCCAGCAGAGGAGTCCATTGCGGCAGAATGAAGAGTGATAGACCGGGGTACTTGGCTTCAGGAGTTGCATTTTTTGTGTGGACTTTCTGCGATTGTTAAGGTGAGTCCCAAGTGCACCAAGTTAAAAAAAGAGCTCCAAAAGCCCGGCAATGGGCCCAACTTTTAACCCCCTTCCCCCGACTTTGGGCTAGCATACCCCTAGGGGAATGTTTCCCGCAAATGAACACATACCCCTGGGTTAGCGGGGGTTGCGGGCGAGCCGCGCGCGATCGCGGCATGGAACCACGGTAAATTACCGCGGGCTTATCCCCCATCCCCCCCGGCCGGAGTGACCCCGGGCCGCGGTAAAAAAAGCACTTTTACCGCACCCTGTAGGGCCCGCGATAATGATGCCGCAGGCAGGGGGAGTGAGCCCCTCACCTAGGGTGGGCGAGGCAGGCACAGATGCCCTCGCCCTCTCCTACCAGCCCCCCCCGGATGCTGTTGAATAAGGGGGTATTGGTGACTCCCCAGCCCAAAATGCATTGTGGGCGGGTGTCACGTTGCCATGGCGACCTATGCACAGCAGTAACGCTGTGCAAGATCGCCTTTAAAAACAGCAATCTAATGATTGTTTTTTCCCCTGGGGATTTGGATTAAAAACCCTCATGGGAAAAATTAAAAAAAGTGAAAAAGTAAAAAAAAAAAAAGTAAAAACCAAACAAAAAATAAAATTAAAAACCATACACTGCCTTTTCCCCCTTTACAAACCAAACCCGCCCCAAAAAGATCAAAAATAAATAAAATACCCATTTTTGGGTACCCTGCGTGCGAACGACCCACCCTAAAATCTGTCACATTAATTAACCCGTAGGGGAACGCCGTAAAAAACAAAAAAAAAAACAGTCACAGAATTGCTTTTTTTGGCATCCTGCGACATTAAAGGGAAATAAAAAGCGATCAAAAACTCATAAAATGCCAATTTATAAAAATTAAAACGTCAGTTCTCCCGCAAAAAAAAGTTTACCCCTTCTGTATAGGAAAAAAAAAAAATTGGGGTTTCTAGAAGACAGGAGCAAAAATTTTTTTAAACCCAAAATAAAAACCTTTTTTTTTTTTTTAAAGTTTTCCAAATTAAAAAAAAACTATATAAAAAGGAAATCCCCGTAACTTTTTCGCCCCGAAGAAAAGCTAAGGGTCATGGATACGCACGGTGAGTGCTGTGAAAAAAAAAAATAAAAAACCCCACTATTTTGCAATTTTTTCACCCCCCTTCCAAAAAAACGGATTTAAAACTGATCAGAAAGTCGGTCCCCCCAAAAATGATACCAAAAAAAATCAATCATCCCGAAAAAAAACCCCCTACACACCCCGTCACGAAAAAAAAAAAGTTATGGCCCTCGACAGGGGAAAGCAAAAACTTTTTTTTTTTTTTTAAAAAAAAAGGGTTTTAATTGTGAAAAAAGCATTAAAACATAAAAAAAAAAAAAAAGGGGGTATCGCGTAATCGTATCGACCTGAGAAATATAGTGTCGCTATACGACGGGACCCGTTAAAAATAAAAATAAAAACATACCGGGAATCTGTATTTTTTTCAAAAGCCCAAAAAAACCTTTTAAAAGTGATCAAAGCGGCATATGCCCCCCAAAATGGAAAAAAATAAAAACGCAACTCACCCCCACAAAAAACAAGCCCAAACACTCCGAACGAAAACTGAAAATCTAATCATGCATTGTACCGACCCCAATAAAGTATCCCTTTATTGTACTGCACGGTTGAACGCTTTAAAATTTGGGGCCCAAAAAACATGGGGGAAATGCTTTTTCCCCCCCATTTTTAAGCCCCAAAGCAAAAATAAAAACTTTGGAAAACCTGTCACCCAAAAAAGACAAAACACCCCCAATAACTATAGGCGTGCTGAATCCAAAATGGGTGCTTTTTTGGGAAAGGTTTTTACCTGTTCTGGTATTTTTTGGGGGTTTGTAAAAGGAAAGGCCCCACCAAAAACGGTTCCAAAAACCCGTAAACTCCCTCCCTTTTAACCCCCTGCCATGCGCCCAAAAGCAGATTACACCCCATGTAGGGGATTGCCGGGTTGGAAAAATTTCGTAACAAGGTTTTGGGTGTTTTTTTAAAGATCCTTTTAAAATTAAAAAATTTTTAGCTAAAATTGCAGATTATTGGAAAAAAAGTTTTTTAAAATTTCACAGCCAACCCCTAAAAAAATTTTTTGACACACCTGTGGGGTATAGCCACACCCCCTGGATATATTTCCCTTTGGGTGTAGTTTCCATTTGGGGTTTTTTTGGGGGTTTATTAATTTTTGCACCTTAAGGGGCCGCAAAAAGAAATGGGCCCCTAAAAAAAATGTAATAAAATGAGACCCCCCCAGTCCCTAGGTGCCCTCCTATTCTGGGGTTGTGGGTTTAGCCAAATAATCATAGGGCCACATATGAAATTCTGAAAACGGCAGAATCTGGGGAAAAATATTTAAATTTTCATTTCCCCCGATCCATTTACCTTTTTTTGTGAAAAATGCATAAAAAAGGAAAATTCAAAAAAAAATAAAAAATTTTAAACTTCACTTCCACTTTTCTTTAATTTCCTTAAACACCCAATGGGTTAAAAAACTTTCCCAAAAGCGGTTTTGAAATACTTTTAAAGGGGTGTGTTTCTTAGATTAGGTCATTTTTTGGGGGTATCAACTAAAGGTCAATCAAAATACGTTAGAACTGGGGCGGTCCCCAAAAAAATGTGTCTTTCAAATTTTGTTAAAATTTTTAAAATTACTACTAAATTTTTTAACCCCCTAATGTCGTAAAAAAAAAAAAAAAAACTTTTAAAAAAATTGGCCCAAAATACGCAGACAAGGTAGTGCTAGTTATAAAAAATTTTGAGTGGGAAAACTATCTGTCTTACTGCAAAATTTTTGAAGTTTAAAATTGGTAAATTTTTTTAAATTTTTTACGATTTTTTGTATTTTTTTCCCCCCAAAAAAAACAACATTTTTTGACCAAACTTTTTTTACTATCTAAAGTATAATGGTCCGAGAAAACATCCGAATCACAGGGTAGGTTAAATGCAAAAAGTTATTTCACATAAAATGACACATGATAGATTTCAAAAAAAGGGGGCCCCGTCAAGAGGCCAAAACTGGCTCCCCCGTAAGGGGTTAACGAGCTGCATTTCGGCACCTTTTGTTGCACCTCACTGGAATTGATCAGTTAGGGAGGGTAACTACTGTTTTTCTGGGATTACCTGCGTAGGGCCCCCACTAAAAAAAAGAGACAAACTGTAACTCTACCAGTAGGGAAAATTTTTTTCTTTTTATTGATGTTTTGATATGTGCTTCACTCTATTTTCATGTTTGCAATTCTCCAAGCATATATCACCTTTCTAATCCTTGGAATTAAAATCTGCTAAGAGTTTTATCCCAACTCTGGGAGGTGTGTACTGAGCTTAGGAAGGGGTTACCGAGTCGACCCCTGGCAGAAGAGGTAACCACGCTTTTCCTGCATTCATGGAGAGATGATACGAAGATTCGGCGTGGAGGCTCTGTTGTCATTTGAGAGGTGAGGAGGACAATACACCCTGCCAAAGGACGGTGGGCACAGAGGGGGGTTAAGTGGAGGCAATGCTGAGATCCTACATGACATAAGAGAGTAAAGCAGGAAAGCTGGTCATGGAGTCTCTAAAGAAGGAGAAAGTGTCGATTGTGATGTGAAAAGATGTGCATTATAGAGAAGAAACTTAGTTTGCTGTTTATGGTGAATTTATCTAACACCTCAGATGAACTGATATTGCAGATAGTGAAACGGCTGCATGAAATTGTACAGCCTAAGTGGTTGATCGTCGGAGTGATCAAGGTAAGGCAGTTGACGGCCAGCCCTAATTGTCATGAAGGGTTTAGAGATGGAAATATTTCCATCTGTTGATAGCTGTGCATCAGATCAGGTGCGACAATAGAAGACCATCTGGCATGTGAGTGCCTGCAGCAGAGATTCTGCATCAAGGGCAAACTTTGCAACAGAGAAGGCTAAAGTAGATGTTACCACCTAACCGTTGGTTCTAAGTCAAAATGAAATTCTGTACTGTTGATTTGCTGATTGAGCCATGGAAACGGTTAGTCAAGCCAATTCCAAAGTAAAGCTGAGGAAGTTTCGTCGTCTAAGAACATTCTCTGGTGCCACCTTACCCTGCGGATGAGATGATGGGTATGTTACATGGAGAGATGTTGCCTGCAGTATCTGGAAGAGTGGCCAGTGCAAGGATGCTGTGTAGAAGTAGAGAATTGTGGAGAGCTTGAAGGGGCCAGCTATGGAAGTGGTGCAAGCTGTTTGGCGAGCAAAGCAACTAGCAATTCATCAGATTGATGATGACTCTAGAAGATGCTTTTGCTGTCCACTGAAGATGCTAATGACTCTTTATAAACTCCGCACTACCTACAAGTGCCAGGTTAGAAGATGGACTATCTCTACGGCTAGACAAGCTGGTTCACAGAATAATGTCCAATGGTGGGCTCGACCCACGTAATATTGACCAATGCAGATAGGACCAAAGTACTGCGAGGAGCTTAACTCAGATCCCATTGATCATAGTCTGAGGGTTTGTAGTGATAAAGAGAAGATTCCTGTTCTTCCATCAGGTATTAAGGAGTGACGACATAGAGGATGTCTCTCTGCAGCTAGGAGAGCAGTCCTTCAAGAGAGTGATACTGTGGTTTGAAGTGTGAGGCAGTCGGCAAGAAGAGGAGCGTCTGAAGGTTATTGAGATGCAGGGGAACAAATTGCTCAACTTTTGAAGGATCAAGCTAAAGAAGTGGAAAAACTTGAAAAGGTTGCTGAAGCTGAAACAGCAAAACAACATATTCCCAGATGAAGGCATTTGTTAGTCAGCCCTAAAGATGGATATATAATGAGAGAGGGGGTGTTTGTCTGTGGGGAACACAACCACCTTAGCTAGAGGGTTGCCTAAAGAGTGGAGGATAGTGGTGTTCACAGAAGTCCTTATTCTCCTGCCCAATGCAAGAATAGGCTGTTGGGAAACGGGGATTGGTGGGCAGTAGAGTCCTTACTGCCCCCTTGCAACATCAACGGTATTATACTCTACTACATCCATAATTCCTGCTTCGTGGAGACAAACTTCTGTAGGTTTAGTGGGACCCTCTCACATGTACAAGCCTTATTTCAAATGATCACCCCTGTACTGTGTTATTGGACAGCGGGTCTCAAGATGTCAATCATTTTTGAGTAATGGTACAAAAAGTAGTATTGTCAGATGGTGGCCTACAGCCCATTATCTGGGACTGTGGTTTGGGAATTAAGTGAACATAAGCCAGCCTATAGAGGATATGTGTCTATTCTATCACATTACGGTTCCCTAAGATGTGTTGGGAGTGGATAAAGAGATACCATCATAGCACTAGTCTGCCCAGAGACTGATGAAGACAGACAGCAAGTACTGTTTAGTGGGAACAAATGCCAACATTTCGAACATGTAGCTCAATGGTGTCGAGAAAGTGGAGGTGTGATTGATTCTTCAAACCATCAACATTCAACCCAGTTGTTTGGAGTTATGTAAAGAAAGAGTAAGAAAGGAGAGGTTTACATTCTGACTGTTTCCATCCCTGGTTTTTAATGGTGAGCTCCAGAGAGGTGATGCAAGAGTTGCCTAATAAAAAGTATGATGACGCATGCTGCAGTTATTTTCTTTGGTGGACTGGGATTTGCAATATGCTTTGAAGGTTGGTGCTTTTTTTTATTTTTCTTGGGCATTTTGGAGGTGTTTGGCACAGTGTGAGAGGTCTGAAGTTGATCCAAGGTGGTGAGAAATATAGAGTAGACACCCAACAGAGATCCGTTGTAAGTGGGGTGGTTGAGATTTTTTTTGACCAAATAAACATGCGGACCAAAATCTCAAAGTTTTTGCATATATTGTAGATAGCATAAAATGCTCTTTTGGAGTTTTCCAGGTTTTGTTTTCCATTTTTGCGACGGGGTGTGCAACTGGTATTGGCTGTGTTGCATATGTAATGTTGACGCAAAGACATGTCAGTGCGCACCAAGGTTCGCAGTGTTTTTTTCAGAAATGTTTTTCTGTGCAGAACTATACGTTGTATTTGGCACATATTTGTTTTTAAACTATATAAGGAGAAGTAGATACCACCATCTTGGTTTGCTGCATCCCACCCACCTCCACAGGCTGTTATATCAATGCACTATGCTTTGAAAGGTTGGTGCTTTTTTATTTTTCTCTCTGCATTTTGGAGGCCATTTGGCACAGTGAGAGGTCTGAAGTTGACCCAGGTGAGAGATAATATAGAGTAGGACCACCCAACTGAGATCCCGTTGTAAGCCGGGGGTGGCTTGAGCATTTTTTGGCCAAAAACATGCAGACCAAGAATCTCAAAGTTTTTTCATATATTATAGATAGCATAAAATGCTCCTTTGGAGATTTCCATGTGTTTGTTTGCCCTTTTTGCAGTGGTGTGCCAATGGTATTGGACTGTGTGCATATATATGTGCCCCAGCCATGCCAGTGGCACCCAGGATCGCAGTGTTTTTTTCAGAAATGTTTTTCTGTGCAGAACCATATATAGTATTTGGCACATATTTGCTTTTAAACTATATAAGGAGAAGTAGATACCTCCATCTTGGTTTCCTGCATCCCGCCCACCTCCACAGGCTGTTATATCAATGCACTATGCTTTGAAAGGTTAGTGCTTTTTTTATTTTTCTCTCTGCATTTTGGAGCCGTTTGGCACAGTGAGAGGTCTGAAGTTGACCCAGGTGAGAGATAATATAGAGTAGAACCACCCAACTGAGATCCCATTGTAAGCCAGGGGTGGCTTGAGCATTTTTTGGCCAAAAACATGTGGACCAAGAATCTCAAAGTTTTTTCATATATTGGGATCTTGGTCTGGCACAGGGAGTTGAGCACCACATCCAATTGACTAATGAAGAGCCTTTTCGAGAGAGGTCCCAAAGGCTAGCTACAGCAGATGTTGAGGATGTCAGGCAGCACCTATTTGCTGGACAATGGAGTCATCATCGAGTCCCACAGCCCATATGCTTCTCCCATAGTGGTTGCCCGTAAGAAAAATGGTGATATTAGAATGTGTGTGGATTATCGTACTTTGAACAAGCGCACAGTCACCGACCAATATACTGTGCCCAGGATTGATGAAGCTTTAGATTGTCTACAGGGAAGCCAATGGTTTTCTGTGCTAGATCTTCGGAGTGGATATTATCAAATACCTATGGCCAAAGAGGATCAAGAAAAGACTGCTTTCATCTGTCCTCTTGGGTTCTTTCAGTTCGCAAGGATACCCCAGGGAGTGACTGGCACCCCTGCAACCTTCCAAAGATGTATGGATAGGGTGATGGGAGATATGAATTTCAGGGAAGTTCTGGTATACTTGGATGACCTGATCGTGTTTGGACGAACTCTAGAAGAACATAACCAAAGATTGTTCAAAGTACTGGATCGTCTGGAGAAGGCTGGGCTGAAGTTGTCCCTTGACAAGTGCCGTTTCTGTCAGAAGACTGTGAAATATGTGGGACACATTGTAAGTCGAGAAGGGATTTCTACGGACCCAGCCAAAGTGGAAGCCGTGGTCAAATGGCCCAAGCCCACCAAGTTGGGGGAGCTCAGGTCTTTTCTAGGATTCTGTGGGTACTACAGAAGGTTTGTACCGCAGTATTCAAAGATCACAAAGCCACTGACTTCTCTCACTCAAGGGTATCCCCTCCAAGAGGAACAAGTTACTCCAAGAAGTCAGAGAAGAAGGCCTACTTCAGGAATAATGAACCATTTGGAGAGAGATGGACACCAGAATGTGACAAGGCATTTGAGAAGTTGAAATCCTGTCTGACACAGACTCCAGTGTTGGCCTATGCAGTCCCCAGCAAGCCATATGTCCTGCATGTAGATGCTTCCCTTGAGGGACTTGAAGCAGTTTTGTAACAGGAGCAGGTGGGCCTCCTGCGAACGATCTACTACATCAGCCGAGGATTGACTGCCAGTGAGCGCAACTACCCAGCCCACAAGCTTGAATTCTTAGCATTGAAGTGGGCAGTTGTGGACAAACTGCATGACTACCTCTATGGAGTGCGTTTTGAAGTTCACACTGACAACAATCCACTAACCTATGTGAAGACCACAGCCAAGCTTGATGCTACAGGATACTGGTGGCTTGCAGCCTTAGCCATTTATGATTTCAGCTTGAAGTATCGACCAGTCACCAGTAACATTGATGCTGACGCTCTGTCTCGCCTGCCAAGGAAGGTGTTGGAAGATGAGGATGAGGCATGGGTGGAAGTCCCTGCTCCTGACGTGAAAGCTATGTGTCACAGACAACAAGCGAGGACTGTTCCTGTACAAGGTTGTGCCAAATTCCTAGAGGGTCTCGGAGAAAGCTCTTCCAACTTTGTTTTGCCACGTAACGAGGATCAACACTAATTCCCTGCCTCAATTGACTCAAGACCAGATCCAAACGGCCTAACAGGAAGATCCTTCAGTGCTAGTGGTTCGATGGTCTGTGAAAAGGGGTCGGAGGCCTGAAAGGAACGCTCTGAAAACAGAAGAGTCTGTATTGCTGACCCGCCAATTAGAGTCCCTAGTCCTGAGAAGTGGACTGCTGTACTGAGAAACCACACGTCAAAATGGAGAAATTCGAAGACAGCTGGTGCTACCCACCCAATTTCGGAAGATGGTCATGAGGGCACTGCATGATAACCATGGGCATCTGGGTGTTGAGAAGACCACTGGACTTCTTATAGACCGGTTTTACTGGCCAAGAATGGAAGCTGACATTGAGGAGTACTGCAAGTCATGTACACGGTGCATTCTGAGGAAGGCTCTACCTACGCGATCCGCCCCACTTCACATCACCAGTGATGGTCCACTAGAGTTAGTGTGTATTGATTTCCTTGCCATTGAACCTGATGAGGGCAATGTCAGCAATGTATTAGTGGTCACTGACCATTTCACCCACTATGCCCAAGCCTACAGCACCAGTGACCAGAGGGCAATCACTGTGGCGAAAACTTTGTGGGAAAAGTTCTTTGTGCATTATGGGCTGCCAGCCCGCTTCCATACTGACCAAGGGAGAAACTTTGTTAGTCGGCTGATTAAGGAACTGTGTGAAATCTGTGGGATCAAGAAATCCAGAACCACACCTTTCCGCCCTCAAGGGGATCCTCAGCCAGAGAGATTCAATCGCACCCTTATCAACATGTTGGGCACTTTGAACCCCAATCAGAAAGGACGCTGGAGTCGACATATCAGTCAGCTACTCCACGCCTACAATTGCACCAAGAATGAGTCAACTGGTTACTCCCCTTACTTCGGTAGGGAAGCCAGGCTACCAGTAGATATTAGTTTTGGGGTATCACCTGACCATTCATCTCGAAAGACCTACTTAGAGTATGTGTCACAGTTGAAGAGAGAATTAAAGGAGGCCTATAGATTGGCTGAACAGGCTTCTGGTCGAGCAGGAAGGCGAAACAAGACCCTTTATGACTGTAGAGTTTGTGAGCAAGTTCTGCAGCCTGGGGATAGGGCTCTCATTCAGCAACTAGGTCTTCATGGAAAACACAAGCTTGCTGATCGTTGGCATCCAGAAACCTATGTAGTAGTAAAACAACTGCCTGGTCTACAGGGTAAAGACTGAAAATGGAGGTGGGATTGTCAAGACCTATCATCGCCAACATCTGTTACCTGTAGGAAAGAATATCCAAGACAACAGAGTCCAGACCACTACCAGGCGACCTCCCAGGAGGAGCCATCGCCATCAACAAAGTGCCAGCCTTGTGATTAATTCTGCAAGCAGTGATAGTGAATCCAGTGACGAATGGGGGCCAGACTACCGATGGGTCTGCAACCCCTGTCCTACTGTTGAAGATCATAAAGATCAGTCCATAGAGGTGGATAACCAGGAAGAGTCTAGTCCAGAAGTCAGTCAGTAATGTCTCCAGTTGGGGGAGAACTTAGATGTGATGGAGTCACCGGGCAAGGAAGTAACCACTATGGAACCTGAGCCTGACAGTCAAGAGTCGGGAGTCGAGGACGGAGCCCCTGTAGTACACACTCGTCCCCAGTGGGACACAAGACCACCCATGATGCTGACCTCTGATAAGATTGGGCAGAATACTGAGATCCCCAGAGTCGTACGCCCTAAGTTTAGTGACGTGTGGCCCTATTTTCCCTCGCTTCCTGTAAGGCATGCTGATTTATGTGTGTCTGATTGTGGTGTAAGTCAGGATGCTTTAACACATGCTTGTATTCCAGGTGGTGAGTCTTTATTTCATGCTTGGACACTTTCAGAGACTCATCACTGGGAGAGTGTAACCCCCAAAGGGAAGGAATGTGTACAGTGGATGCTACAGAAAGAGACATTCACTCTTCTTTCCCAGAGATGCATTGGGCTTCACTACCCAGCACCCCTGGTTTGGTGACATCACAGGAAGAGGGAGGAGGGAGTAGGATGTGGGAGAGGAGCTTGGAAGAGGCAGAAGGATACAGAGGAGAGAGAGCTCTGAGAGAGACACTGAGATTTCCCTAGTGTGTCCTGAGAGGAGACTGGCTAGTGTGTGGGCCGCCTGTCAGCTGCAGAGCCCCAGCTTCCCATCCAGGAGAATCCTGCCTCCCCTGCCAGAGCACCCAGCACCTGAATGTGATAGCAGCAGGATGGAGTCCATTGCAGTGCAGACATGAAGAGTGAGTAGACGCTGGCAGGACTTGGCTGATCAGGAGTTCTACATTTGTGGTGTGGAGTGTTCTGCGATTGTTAAGGCTGAGATCTCCAAGTGCACCAACGTTACCAAAAGAGCTCCAACGACCGCGGCAACTGGGCCCCAACAGTTTAACTGACACTGGATTGCGGCAGCCATTTTGATTGCACTCTCACTGTGATTGATCAGTTAGGAGAGGGTAACTGACTGTATATTACTGTGGGATTACCTGCATAGGCCACCACGTAAAAAAGAGACAGAACTGTAACTCTACCAGTAGGGGGAATATTTTGTACTTAGTTATTGATGTTTTGATATGTTATGTGTTTCACTCTATTTTCATGTTTGCAATTCTCCAAGCCATATATCACCTATTAATCCGTTGAAATATATCTGCTAAGAGTTTTATCCCCAACTCTGGGAGTGTGTACTGGGCTTAGACAGGGGTTTCCCAAGTCGACCCCTGGAAGAAAAGGAACCACCTTTCTAGCATACCTGGAGAGCTTATACGGAGATTCGGGTGGAGGCACTGTGTCATAGAGAGGTGAGAGCGACAACATACCCTGCCCAAGGAGGTGGGCACAAAGGGGTGTTACATACATATAAGTAAACTGTCTCTCAAAACACCCGGCGAAGCAACAAGATAGACACAGGACTATTGGGACCAATGGCAAATTACCCTATCAGGCCTAATGGTCTGAACTGGTCCCTATCCTGACAAGAGTACAGGGGATTTGCCCTGATGAGGGCGTTCCTGTCAGGAACCTATCCCTTATAGGTCCCTGGCAGTCCCTATGGTCCTGTCCCAACATACAGTACGTTTTAATCGGCCCCTTTAATAGCATTACCGATCACTTCAGGGGACAGGTTAGGAAACAAAGACCATAGGTACACAATTAGAGAATAAAATACAATACAAAACAGGGTCCCCAAAATAAGGACTGAAAGTTAGACTCAAACCCCTCTCCCACTGGGAAATCAGCCCTATACCTAAGGAAAGGGGTGTATGTTCACAAAGTCCAACACGGGACTTCCGGTTCCGGCGCGCATGTGAGGGGACAGAGCAGATAGCAGCTCCGGACCTCGCCCCCTGATACCGGGCTCCCCGCGCATTGTACCCAGCCACGATCGGCGTCACTGAGCGCCGACATCGTCAGCTCCGCTCCGGTCACCGCAGCGGATCAGTTCAGCGAAGCGGGGAGCAGCAGGAGGCATCGCTGCCCGCACAAGCGCAAGCAGCATGGCGTCCAAGATGGCGCCCGAAACCCCGCGAGCTACAAGGAGCGGCAGGGCCCTGCAGAGCATCGCACAAGAGGCTCAGGAGGAGTATGAAGGCGCTTCAGGGGAAGAGGTAACAGCGCTATCCCTGAACTGTGATGAGCTGGCCACTAAAGTAGCCACACTAATTGCCCCAGCCATAACAGCAGCACTGGAGGCCACAGTTACTAAATCTGTCACAGACTCAGTCTCTTCCACACTCTCTGCCCTGCAGGCAGAAGTTTCTTCACAGGCTGCGCAGCTACTTGAATATGAACAGAGATTAAATTGCGTAGAAGATGACATCCTGGGGTCCAGGAGTACTATCCATAAGCTCCTGAGAAAAACGTCTATGCTAGAATCTAAAATGGAAGACCTAGAAAACCGCTCGAGGCGGAATAATGTGAGAGTGATAGGAGTTCCTGAAAGTGTTAAAACACCAGCACTGGCTCAGTTATGTGCAGAGACTATTCCTAGCCTCCTGGGCATTGACCATCACTGAAAGTTGAAAGGGCCATAGAATTGGTCCCCGCGACCTGAGGCTAAAGACCAGGCGAGACCGAGGCCAGTAATTGTACGTATCTGACTTTAGAAAAAACGAACTTAATGCAAGCATATAGAAAAAATGGCAGCCAAGTGCAACATGAAGGGAAAAAATTGCTATTGTTTGCGGACTACTCGGTGGAGGTGTCTAGAAAAAGGAGCTCGTTTAAGGACATATGTTCGGCACTTGCACGTCAAAAAGTCAAATTTGCACTCCAATATCCGGCAATTCTAAAAATATATCCGGAAAATTCCAAACCCATTATATGCAATGAAGAAGCGGAGAAAGCCTTAGCGACGACCATCAAACCTACCGGTTCACCGAGACGGAGAGTTGGGGGTGCTGCTGGATCAGAAGAGATCTTAGGGCCCTCTCAACGGTGGGGAGGCAACTCTCCCCAGCGAGGTTCAAGCCGAGCCGGATCTCCGGATTAGCTGGCGTAGGACTTGGGACATTGAAATCTACAAGTGGATCGAATACTTCGGCCAGAAGGACTTTGACGGATGGGCCCAGAAGGTTTATGTTTATAATCATTTGAATATGTGGGGGCGGGATATCTATGTCTAGATTTGTAAACGAAGAGTTAAAGGATCTATGGGTTTAATTAGTAATGGTTCGCTAGACAGGGGTTACAGGGGCTGGATTATGTGGGGGTTGAGGGGGGGAGAGGTAAGGAAGATTATGGTAACGAGTGGTATGGGAAGTTTCAAGGGAGAGGGCGTGAGGGACTCTTTCACGTGTGAAAAAAGTGAAGTCAGCGCTAGGAAGGAGACCACCCAGGTGAAGGGAAAAAGAGGTTTCCAATGTTATGGGGTTATACTGTTATTGTTGTTGTGCACATCTACACGCCTTTTCGCCCGGAGGAACATTAAGAGTATACACAATGGTTAAACTCATCAGTTGGAATGTGAAGGGGTTGAAATCCCCGCATAAGAGGAACATGGTGCTGAGGCATTTACAGAAACAGAAACCAGAAATCGTTCTTCTACAGGAAACTCATTTAGAGGAGGTAGACTTCAAGCGAATGCAGAAGTCATGGGTGGGGGAGGTGTGGGGATCCCCAGCGGCTAATGGCAAAGCTGGGGTTTTGATATTGCTGCACAAGACTTCAAGGTGTACATTGATTAGTCAGAACCGGGATGAGGAGGGGAGATGGATTAATGTAGTTCTTGATACCCCAGCAGGCAGAATCAGTCTTTATAATATATATGGCCCCAATAAAAGAGACAGATCCTTCACTACAATTTTGGAACAGTTACTCCAAAGAGATGACAACAATAATGTCCTGATGGGAGGGGACTTTAATGAGGTAATAAGCATTCAGGAAGATAGAAAGAGGGCAGATACTCTTCCGAGACAGGGCGATGCAAGGCCGTCGTGGCTGAAAGAATTCTGTAATAGCACACAAATGTTAGATGTATGGAGGATGAGCAACCCGGCAGAGAGACAATTCACGCATTTCTCACACGCTAGGCAATCCTGGTCCAGAATTGACTATTTTCTGGTGTCTCAGGGTCTATCTGGACAGGTGGAGGGAGCTGGCATTGGGGATATAGTAATATCGGACCATGCGCCAATTAGCGTTACTATTCAAGAAGCTTTCAAGAGGGGGACAGACATAATATGGCGGTTTCCTTCCTCTCTAGCAGGGGATGAACAATTTAAAGATATGCTTAAAAGCTGGTGGGGTGAATATATGAGAGATAACAAAGATCAAGCAGGGAATGCGTTTCTGTTTTGGGACGCAGCGAAAGCAGTCTTGAGAGGACGTATTATGGCTTATATGTCCTCAAAGAAAAAGAGGATACTTAGGGCAGTAGCAGAGACCACTGCAAGTCTGAGAACTGCATATACTCGTTTCTTGCAGACCCCCACTCAAGAAAATAATGGAGGATTGGGTTTCAAGCGAAGGCAGCTTATGAGCTACAGCAAGGCAGATTAGAAGACATAAAGAGCGACCACTTTAAACTAGCAATGTATAAACATGGCAATAAGGCAGGGAAATTACTGGCCAACCTAGCTCGGGGGAGAAGAGCATATACGAATATCCTGGGGATGAAGAATAGAGCAGGGGACATAATTAGAGACCCCAAAGGTATTAATACCATACTGAAAGACTTCTATGAAAATTTATACACACAAGCACCCTACGAGATTGAAAAAGGTAGGAATTTTATCTCGGGGATGACGCTTCCTCATATTAGTGCGGATGACCGAGGATTTTTGAATGGAGAGGTTACGGATGAGGAAATCTCGGAAGTAATTAGGATTCTCCCATTAGGGAAAGCACCAGGACCCGATGGGTTCACTAATGATTTCTATAAAATTTTGAGAGAGGAGATAACACCTAATTTAAGAGATGTCTTCAATAAAATTATTACTGCGGAAGGGATGCTCCCCTCATGTGAGGTAGCGTATATAAAGGTTCTACACAAGCCAGGGAAAGATGCCACCTCTCCAGCTTCCTACAGACCAATTTCCCTGATAAACCAGGACGTGAAAATATTATCAAAAGTGATGGCAAATAGATTGGCGCTAATTTTACCCAAACTTATAGGGGATCACCAAATGGCTTTTTAAAGGGGAGGTCAGGGTTAAAAAACATTAGAATGGTCCTGACTGCGCAGATAGCAGCGGAAAAAGATGGGGTCAAAACTAAAAGGCCAGCTTTATTGGCCTTAGATGCCGAAATGGCTTTTGATAACGTGCATTGGGAGTGGCTTAATCAGTGCTGGATAGGATGGATCTCGGGTATGTTTAGATCTTATTTGCGAGCGATGTATAGTGACCCTAAGGCCAGAATCAATACACCAGGATTTCCCCTCAGAACCCTTTAAACTACAAAAGGGCACGAGACAGGGGTGCCCATTATCGCCACTTTTATTTAATATAGCATTGGAACCCCTCGCATTGCATCTCAGGGAAAAAGGATATACACAGGGATAAAAATTGGGGGGATAGAAACAAAACTAGTTTGCTTTGCAGATGACATGTTGCTATTTATGGAGGATCCTATTGGACAAATTAGTAAAGTCATGAAGGAGTTAGATTCTTTTGGTCACTTTTCGGGGTATAAAGTTAATAAAGACAAGTGTCAACTGTTGGGAATAGGTGAGGGTAGGAGAATTAAGGGAAAGGATTTAGGAGTGGAGGTCGCAAAAACCCACATCACTTACCTAGGTATTAAGATTGGATCAAAGTCGTCATCCCTGTATCACTTAAATTTTTCACCAATCATAACTAAGATAAAGGAGGAATTAAGGAAGTGGAGTAATCTGCCATTGTTTTGCTGGGGTAGGATTCAGGTGATAAAAATGATAAGTTTTGCCAGATTGCTGTATCCGCTCCAGAATGTGCCGCTACTATTGAAACACAAGGACCTTATGGAGGTGAGGGGAGCGATTTCGAAATTTATTTGGAATAATAAAAGGGCAAGGATTGCAATGGACAAATTAACAATGAAGAAAAGCCAAGGGGGGGCCCAGCTTCCTAATATCCGATTGTACAATGTGGCAGCAATGTGGCGGCACGTTCTGGACTGGTTCCATGGCACCAGCGTATTCTCGAATTCTCTGGTGGAGGCCCAGTTGGCGTGTCCGTGGGATTTAAGAGGCCTGTTACTTACACCTTACAAACACCAACCTGTGATCACGAAAGATAACGTGCTTTTCAGAGATATGTTAGCTACGTGGCGCATAGTGTGTAAGATGTTTGGGAGACCCATGCATGTAGCCAAATGGATGCCACTTTGGTCACTCCCAGAATTCATGCCGGGGAGGGAAAATAAATTTTTTGAGATTTGGAGGCAACGGGGCATCCTCACTCTGGGGGATGTACTGGAGGAAAGGGGAAAAGAATTTAAAAGCTGGGACCGGGGTCCAACACGCAATTTGGTCTAAAAGCAATCAGTGTGGCAATACCTACAAGTCAAAAGTTTGTCAGAAAGAACTGGTTAATCTAGAGGGGTTGGAGGAGTCGGAAGAATTTTCGACCTTAATGAGAAGAAGCGACGGGTGTGCCACGTTGTCTAAACTATACCACTACTTGATAACATGGGCCACGGGGGGTACGGCGGCGACTGCTTTTGCCAAGTGGGAAGCCGAATTGAATGATATGGAAATTGCAGATAAAATTCTCAAAGGTCTGGAAATGATCAGAAAAGCTACAGTAAGTGAGGTATGGAGAGAAACTCAGTTTAAAATTATTCACAGGGCAATCTATGCTTTTAATATCCCATTTGGCGAAAGCAGTAGTGGGGTGAAATGCCTGGTGGCGTGCCAGAAGTGTAGGCTGCAGAAGGCAAACTTGATACATTGTCTATGGGAATGCCCAGGGATACAGGCCTTATGGGGGAAAGTGATAGAGTTCATAGAGAAAATTTGGGACTATAAGGTTCCAATGGACCCGCAAAGTTGTATATTCCAATATATAGTGCAGACAAATGTGAGGGCAGAAGATGAGGAAAGACTGATTAAAGCTAAAGGGGTGCATTTGACTCTGATGGCGACCAAACGCGTAATCCTCAAACACTGGCTGAGCGTGGATACCCCAGAGGTAGAGGAAGTCAAACTAACTATGAGACAGTTGTTATTTCTGGAAAAGTTGGACGCTGAACGTAATAAAGAACAGAGGACAGGAGAATTCATAAAAAAGTGGAAGCATTTTATTTCAGGAGTCTGCAATGAGCAGGAGATTTTGGAGATTGTCTCTCCTTTCAAATATTCCTCTTACTTTTTGGCAGAGAAGCTGCGTGGGAGTTTAGGCAGGTTAGACATAGCAATTTAGGGGGGGGGGCGGAAAGGTGTTGCACAACAGGTTGGAGGTTTGGTTTAGAGTTATATCTATGTAATCTATATCAGATGAAGAAACTGAAAAAAGAGAAAAAATGTTATGGAGACCACAGAGTAGCACATCACATCACTGCTGAGTAGCTTGACTGTATTTTGCTTTGAAGACATTATATAACTTATACTGTTGAAAATATGTACTGTTCTTACTTTAAGTGATTTCTGTCAAGATGTGTGATTTCTGTGCTTTCCAAATAAAACATCGTGATAAAATAAAAAGTCCAACACGGAAGAATGGACACACAAAGTGATCAAAGATCATATGACAGTACCTTAAGTTGATAGTAGCTCAGGCACTGCTCTGATAACAGATCTAAACAATGGCTTTTCTCTGTGACGTGCACAGAATGCGTCCCCGGCTCCATACCAGCAGAGAGACGCGTTCCTGGTAACGACGCATGCGCGGTGCATAGGCATTGGGCATCGCTCCGGGCGGTCCTCACCGGGGATAAGTGCACTGAGATAATTAATTAGGCACTCGCTATGAGATGAAAAACGGCATTTAAATGGCAGAGGGGCCCTGCTAATGGCCCATTTCAAAAAGGATAGGTTAAAGGTCAATGGTATTAAGTACATAATGGCTAGAGTTACAGACTAAATTACAATGAACCATAAAGTTATCAAAGAATTTTCTCATACAAGGAAATGGTCAGATAAAGCTACTAAAGTCCAGCACCTCATTTAAGACTACAGGCATTTTTGTTTTCAAAATATACGCCCAAAAACATTCTCTTTGCAATAAGGAACAATCTATATCACTACGTCTCACAGACGAGATAATGCGATCAATTCCTTTCCATTTGAGATGGATCAGATTGCCATCATGATGTGCATGAATATGGCGTGACACAGCCATGTTACGTCTGTGTCGAACATCTCCAAGATGCCCCCCAATCCTCCTGCGCAATTGACTCGTAGATTTACCAACAGAGAGAACACCGCAGAGACAACTTATAAGATAAATCACATAAGTAGTCTTACAGTTGATAAAATGTTTAATGTTAAAGACTTTAGTACCTGTGGAATCGTGGAAGGTAGTGCTTTTCTCCATGTATGTACAAAAGGTGCAAATACCACACTTAAAAGAGCCTGTCAGTTTTTTCAACCACATTTCTTTCCTAGGAGGACTATAGTGGCTGTTGACAAGAAAATCACGTAGGTTACGACCACCTCGATAGGAGATGGACGGATGATCACCAATTGAACCATGTCGGTACGAGTCCATCAGCAGAACGTGCCAGTGACGTTTAAGAACATCCTTAATTTGTGTGGATGCGTTGTCAAAATTGCCCACTATACGTACCAAAGACTCATGTGCGTCTTTTTTAATGGTTTTATATGTTGCTAGTTCAGATCTCTCCTTGGACAAAGCATTCCTAAAGGAGCGTCTCAGAACAAAGTCCGGGTAGCCTTTTGTTAAAAAGCGTTGACGAAGAAAGGCAGCCTCACTTTTAAACTCGTTGATGGATAAACAATTCCTCCTCAGCCGTAAATACTGGCCTTGAGGAATTCCTCTCTTTAAGGGTAATGGGTGACAGCTCTCCCAACAAAGTAAAGAGTTGGTAGCTGTCTGTTTGCGGAAGATGGTGGTGAATAATTCGCCTAACCTATTTTTAATAATGCGGATATCCAAAAAGGGGAGGGACTCTGGTTCGATCTCGTAAGTAAATTTGAGATTCAAATTATTTATATTAAGATCTTGAATCATCTCACAAAATTCATCATGGGTCCCATTCCAGATGACTAGAACGTCATCGATATAATGGGGCCAAAGGGCAATATGATCAGAAAAAGCTGGGGGCTCATCCCCAAAAACTATCGAGGTCTCCCACCAGCATCCTGGCCAATAGTGATCCCTTCGAGTCATCTTAGCATATCAGTAGTGTCTTTCACGAAAGTGGCAATGCCTCGATGAAAAGGGCCAATATCCGATCTATATATATGCCACAATTTTGGCAAAGGGCATTGACTCCCGAAAAAATTGGACGGCCTTTCAGGGGGGTATACCTGTTATGGACCTTGGGCAATGCGTAAAATGTTGCTACCCGTGGAAAACGAGGTAACAGACAATCAAATTCATGATGGTCAATTAGTCCATCAATCTTAGCATGCATGAGTATGCTTTTAAGATCCTGTTGGTATATAGAATTGGGGTCCATAGGCAATTTCTCATAACATGCAGTATCTGAAAGTAATGTGAGACACATTTCCTTATATTGAAGATGGTCCAGAATAACGACGTTCCCTCCTTTGTCTGAAGGCTTGATGCAAATATCCTGGTCCTTGGAGAGATTCACCAAAGCCCTATTTTCCTTGGTGGAAAAATTATTCCACAACGTCCCCTGTAGTTGTTCAAGGTCCTGCAGGACTAAATAAAAAATAAAAACAAAATCGATGAACGATACTTCACCGAATGGGGCCATTTTAGAGCTTTGTACTCTCAGATTGGTAAATGGACCTTTACCCAGCTCATTTTGTGGAATTTCCGCTAGGTTAAATAGAAGCCTGACGTCAGCTAACATATCAGTTGAAATTCCCAACTCAGCACTTTCAGGTTTGTTTTTAAGTGCAAAAAACTTTTTCCGCCTTAATTTTCTAGCGAATAAATTCAGGTTCTTTGTCCATGTAACAAGTAAAACTTGTTGGTAGGGACAAAGGACAACCCTTTTTGTAGAACATCAAGTTCCTCTGATGAGAGATATTTTTTTGGGAGATTCATGATCTGAAAGTCCATTCCTAAATTAGTTTGAGCTACAGTCGATATTGGTGGTATGGGAGCGTTCCCTCAGATGATACGGGTTCACAGGGTCTAAAAAATGTGGGCCTGTACCCCGAACTCTCTGGGAGACCCTTCTTCCCCTATTCCCCGGGGCGTGTAACTGACCTGGAGGTACGTTTATTTCTCTCTCTCTCAGAGTCTGATATGTGAGACACACATAAGTCACATATGAGTCATCACTTGTACCTGCGGTGTTCTATATGTTGGTAAAAGTACTAAACAATTGCCAGGAGGATTGGAGAGCATCTTGGAGATGTTCGACACCAAAGTGAAACGGCTGTGTCACACCCTATTCATGCACATCATGATGGCAATCTGATCCATCTCAAATGGAAAGGAATTGATCGCATTATCCCGTCTGTGAGACGTGGTGATATAGATCTTTCCTTAGTAAGAGAATGTTTTTGGACGTATACTTTGAAAACAAAAATGCCTGTAGTCTTAAATGAGGTGCTGGACTTTAGTAGCTTTATCTGACCATTTCCTTGTATGAGAAAATTCTTTGATAACTTTATGGTTCATTGTAATTTAGTCTGTAACTCTAGCCATTATGTACTTAATACCATTGCTTTACTAACCTTTAACCTATCCTTTTGGAGAATGGGACACTAACAGGGCCCCTCTGCCATTTAAATGCCGTTTTTATCTCATAGTGAGTGCCTGAGTAGCTATCTCAGTGCACTCATCCCCGGCGAGGACCGCGCGGAGCGATGCCCGATGCCTATGCACGGGGCATGGGCCGTTAGCAGGGACACGTCTGTCTGTTGGTATGGAGCCGGGGACGCACTCTGTGCACGTCACGGAGGCGTGCTTGTGCGCACTTAAATATCACGATTCTCCTGCTTTCAGCGTCTCTCAGATTTACAGAGCCGACGCTGTTTGTCCCGGAACCGGGCTTTTGGAGACAGTATGGAACACGAATTGTGGTAAGCACTTGTATTCTTAACTAAACACCTTACTGAGCACTTATTCTGTGGGGCTGGTTACATATTATCATGTTCTACCTTTTGTGTTTTAGTTTAGTGCCAGCCATTGTTTAAATCTGTTATCAGCGCAGTGCCTGAGCTACTATCAACTTAAGGTACTGTCATATGATCTTATATCACTTTGTGTTTCCATTCTTCTGTGTTGGAGTTTGTGAATATACACCCCTTTCCTTAGGTATTGGGCTGATTTCCCGGTGGGAGAGGGGTTCAAGTCTAACTTTCAGTCCTTATTTTGGGGATCTTGTTTTGTATTGTATTTTATTCTCTAATTGTGTACCTATGGTACACTCATTTTGTTTCCTAACCTGTCCCCTGAAGTGATCGGTAGTGCTATTTAAGGGGCCAATCAAAACGTACTGTATGTTGGAACGGGACCATAGGGACTGCCAGGGACGGGACCACAGCTACTGCCAGGGACCTGTAAGGGATAGGTTCTGGACAGGAATGCCCTCATCAGGGCGATTCCCCTGTACTCTTGTCAATTCTGACCATTAGGGCCTGATAGGGTCATCTGTCATTGGTCCCAATAATCCTGTGTCTGTCTTGTTGCTTCGGCGGGTGTTTTGAGAGACAGTTTACTTATATGTATATATCTTTTATTCTTGAATTTAGTAAAAGTTTAGTTTTAAGACCCCCTCCCCCCCTTCTTTTGGTATTTACCCAATTATTAGTTTCCTTAGGGCCCGTCCACACGGCATGGTTTATATGTTGGTTTTTCAGACAGGTTGCGGATTTAGAAACCATCTGAAAACCGCCAAGCAAATATCCCCATAGACTTTAATAGAAAATGCGTTCAGCTGTCCACACTGAACGGATTTTTTGCCGGACGGTTTTCTACACCTCCGACGTTCCGAAAAACTTACAACACGTACAATCTTCTTCCCTGTTTTCAGGCGGAAGGTGTGTAATTCAATTATTATGGGGTATAGGCGAATCTGCAAACCGTGGACAGAACCGTCCACCAAAATCATGCAAAAGACGATAAAATACCAACTGGATTCTTAAACAGAATCTGAACGGCATTTTAGATATGCCTTGTAGACACACCCTTACTTTGCATCAAAGTTGTTTGCAAGAATTCTGGTGCAGTTTTGGAATAATTTTGGTGGAAATGTCACATCAAGACAATGTAAATTCTCTGTGAAGTAATTTAAACTTATTTAAAACGTCATCCCTCCTTTTTGTTGTTTTTTTAAGTCTAAGTCTGTGCTTTTTATCTGAAATAAATGCGGCACTGACCAAAATAAAGATTATGAAAATAATTTCATTCTGAGAACCTGTTGATGGGATGAATACCAAAATCCCTTATACCTACTTCTAGAGCAACATGCTGAATATAAAATGCTGTGATATATAATCTGGAAAACGTATGTACTTTCATGCTTTTATTTTCGAAAAGTTGCCAACCTGGCACAAAACAGCTCAAAAGTCACACATTTTTGAGCACGGTTTTTTCACCTTTTTCTTAATTTTAAACCTTAAAGTGACATGACATAAAAACAGTACTTGTTTAAGCTGGACATCAAATGCATGACTGCTCATTAATTTGAATTTACCTTTGGCTGATACCATTACAAACATTCACAACCATGCCCATGCAGAAACAAATGCCAGTTATCGCTATTTAATCCTGTTGGGTATTGAAGGTGACATCATACTGGAGGTTGGTGCACTAAGGGCCACATGTATGAAAAGTGTCTAGGTCTAAAACTCACTTTGTTGCCCATAGCAACCAATCAGAGCACCCCTTTTAGTTCACATAGTGCTCTGGAAAAATGAAAGGGGCGCTCTGCTTGATTACTGTAGGCAACAAAGAGAGTTTTAAACCTAGACAATTTTATACAGTGGCTCTAAGTTTTAAATATTGTAATTTAAGGCATAACTACACTCAAAACCTGAAAATTGAGGTTCGTATTCAGAGAGACATGTATGGAATTAAGCGCATCGAAGTGCATTTTTGAATCTATTTTCCAGTGACAAATGCGCTTGAATATCTGAAAGTGGTTTTTGTGCGTTCATAAATGGAGTCTACACTTCACTGCATCTCACCTGTGTGTTTGGCACATTAAGGAACTTAGGCACATAAGTAATGCACCAAACATGTATAAAGGTTATAGATAGGCTGAAACTAAAAGAATAGTAATTAGAATATCATGTCAGTGAATAGAAACTATGGGACTGATCTTGCTTGGTGGACCACAGGTCCCAGCCAGACCTTTGCTGTGCTGGCTCTTGCTGTATGTAGAATAAAGGGTGATAGCATCAAAAATAAATTTCAAATTTAATGTAGTAAAAATTAAAAACATCATCATCAGTGGGTTATTTAATGTAAAATTAGTTTTAGATTCTATTCATTTTAAATACATTTTATAGGAGATATTTTTATATTTTTTGGATATTATATATTTTTATTTTAAATTTAAATAATTTACTTTTATAGAGTTTGATAATCATCAGAAATTACTTTTTATTATTGTACTGGTTTAAGTTGAGAAATATTGGACATTTTTTTTCCCTAAGGCCCGGTTCACACGGCTTATTCTAGCCGTTATTGCGGGACGGATCCCGCCCGCAATACGGCTTGAATAAGGGGCGGGGCAGGGGGCGCGGCGGGGGAGCTGCCCGCCGGCCCCATAGACAATGCATTAATGTACATGTCACTTTCTCCCCCCGCGGCGGATTCGCAGAGCGGGGAGGAGCGACGGAATCCATAGTTCTCTATGAGAACTGTGGATTACCGTAGTTACTGGGACGGATTGGAGGCGTACTGAAGCGCAAATACGGCGCGCAGTATGGCTCCAATCCGTCCCAGAATAAGCCGTGTGAACATGGCCTAATAGTAAATCCAGATCCACTTCGACTCTTCAGGCTCAGGCAGACCACATTAAAATAGGTCTGCCTGTTCGAGCAGTAATGCACCTAGTTTTGCTGAACCACATTCATATATGTGTCTAATCATACGAGTGTGGTGCGACATGCCCCCAGAACGCCCCTAAAACTTCCCCTCATGTTAGGTGCATTAAAAAGTGTCGAGCCTTACGAACAATGTGCCTAACATATTCGTTTGGCACATTAGACATCGTAGCCCACTCACTTTGTGGCATTTTACGCCAGAAAAGGGTGAAAAACCCATCATACATGTCTCCCTCAGTGTCAAATAGAGGTTTCTATATAGAACATGTCTATATCTTGCATGATAAATTCTGTTCTTATCATAACACATGCAGAACATATCATTAATAAGATTTTGATGCAGATAAGCACACTATAACTTTGAGAGCTGAGGTCAATTTTGACCATTGGTCAATTTACCATCTATAGCAGTGCATTATTTGAAACTGCTAGATTTGAAAGTGATAGATTGTAAGTGATTTGAGTAAATAGCACTGAAATGGGACAGAAGTGGGCATAAGGGGGCTAGGAGTATCGCACTTTTGTGAGTACCTGGTCTTTTTCATTTACACCTCATTCACCATGCTCACTATTACTGTCTACCTTGCAGCCAACTGCCTGCTATTGTACCATCCTTTACTGCTCATCCCATCTCCTCCTCTGCCTCCCATAGAAACCCTGCTAACCTGCTTGCTATTCGCTGTATGTCTTTTTCTGCCCCTTTTAAATGTGCTCTGTGGAACGCTCGATCTGTTGGCAACAAACTCACTGCTGTTCATGACCTGTTCCTTTCTGATTCCCTCAACCTACTAGCTCTCACAGAAACATGGCTCCAGCACTCTGACACCGCTTCCCTTGCTACTCTCACCTATGGCGGCCTACATTTCACCCACACTCCCAGACATGAGAATAGGCCGGGTGGAGGAGTCGGCATACTTCTCTCTCCACACTGCACTTACCAGGTCATTCCCCCTGTACCCTCACTCACTTTCCCTCATTTGAGGTCCACACCCTCAGACTCTTCCGGCCATTGTCTCTCAGATTTGCGGTTGTGTACAGACCCTCCGGCTCACCCCGCCAGTTTCTGGATCATTTTGCTGCCTGGCTCCCTTATTTCCTCTCTTCTGAAATGCCCACTCTGATCATGGGTGATTTCAACATCCACATTGATGACCCCATGTCTCCTTCTGCCTCTCTGTTCCTCTCACTAACCTCTTCTCTTGGCCTCTTGCAGTTTACTGACTCTCCCACCCACAAGGATGGGAACTCTCTTGATCTTGTTTTCTGTCGTCTCTCATCAATTTCTCTCTGATCATAACCTTATCTCTTTTACTATCAATAATTCTCAGCCTTCACTGGACACACCTGCCTGTCACCCATTCAGAAATCCCTGCTCCATCATCACTCAGGAACTCATAGAAACCATACAGTCCCCACTGCCCCAATCTCCTCCCTCTCTTGTCCTGACCTGGCTGTTAAACGTTACAATGAAACTCTCTCAACCACCCTGGACATATTGGCACACTCAGACACCGCATCACCAGAGTCAGAAGCCCGCAGCTATGACACACGCCTCAGACTCACTTTCTGCAGAGATGTTCCAGGTGTGCTGAGCGTCTGTGGAGAAAGTCAAAGCTACCTGCACACCATCTCCACTATAAATTCATGCTCATGACTTACCACACTGCCCTGCATTGCACCAAACAAAAATATTTCACCTCCCTCATCTCAACCTTACACAACAACCCAAAATGCCTGTTTGATACCTTCCACTCCCTCCTCAGGCCCAAAGCTCAGGCCCCGGTCACTGACCTCTGTGCTGAAGACCTGGCCACTCACTTCAAAGACAAAATTGACAGTATCCGGCAAAACATTGTATCTCAATCCTTAAGTAATACCCACCCTCTCCTTCCCCACACGTCCTCTAGCCTACTCTCAGCCCTTGACCCAACAACAGAAGAAGAAGTATCCAGGCTTCTCTTGTCTGCTCACCCCACCACCTGCTCTTGTGACCCCATTCCCTCCCACCTTGTCCAGTCTATTTCTCCAGCTGTCCTCTCTCACCTTACTGTAATCTTCAACCTCTCTCTCTCCACTGGGATCTTTCCATCCTCCTTTAAACAGGCTACTATTAACCCCTTTACTGAAAAAGCCTGCTCTTGATCTGTCCTGCACTGCCAACTACTGACCAGTCTCTAACCTGCCCTTCACCTCTAAACACCTGAAACACTTGTTCTACTCCCGCTTAATCCGCTATCTTTCTGATAATTCTCTTCTCAATCCTTTGCAATCAGGTTTCCATGCTTTACACTCCATGGAAACAGCTCTAGTTAAAGTCTCTAATGACCTCTACACTGCTAAATCTCATTGGCATCCAGGACACTGCTCTCTCTTGGTTCACTTCCTACCTCTCTGACCGCTTCTTCCGTGTCTCATTTGCAGGTTCTACTTCTTCTCCTCTACCTCTTGCTGTTGTGGTCCCTCAGGGATCAGTTCTTGGTCTTCTCCTCTTCTAAATCTATACAGCCCTCATTGACCAAACCATCAGTAGATTTGGCTTCCAGTATCATCTCTACACTGATGATACCCAATTATATACCTCTTCCCGAGACCTCACTCCCGCCCTGCTACAAAACACCAGTGACTGTCTGTCCGCTGTCTCTGACATCATGTCCGCTCTCTATCTCAAACTAAACATCACTAAAACTTAACTTCTTGTTTTTAAAGTGCTGTGGAATTTGTTGGCGCTATATAATTAAAGATTATTATTATTAATAAAAACATAAGGAACATATCCTACTGGCAAGTAATTGACTCTAAAGTTAGCCCCATGGGTTTGATGGACCTGTTCAACCCTGCTTTAATGAAATGCGCCTCAATCACAAAAAATTTTAAACCAATTTTTTTGGGTACCTTACCTCTTCACAGTGTACATTGCCCAAACTGCAAAGCTTGAAGAAATAAACTTAACCGGCTCCAGACTCGCCACTACCCAACTAAGTAATTCATATGAAAGGAATATCTAGCCACCTTGTTTAGCATATATTAATATATTCAGCCATAAAGAAGAGAAATGCATGGAGTATGAACAAATGTAATAGAGTGTGTCACTGAACTGTTTCTAATCCGCTATGTGCTAACTCGTATATATTGCAGTTGGTTTACCTGCAATTCCTTGTAAAACCACTGATAATATCAAGATCTCACAATGTAAAATGACCGTCCTCTTTCCTACATTTGTATTTCTTTAAAAAAAAGGATGAGGAGCAAATTATGACAGTGCTTCGATGTCTGGATGAGCTATAATGCATTATAAGCTTTGACTTTTAATACCTCATAAAGGCTGTAAAATATGTGACAAAGAAGCTAATATGCATAAAGTGAGAACCAGTTAACCACACTCAATTATCAGGTCTAGGCTATTACAATTAAAAATTGAACTTTAAAAGAAAATCTCACAATGATCCTGACCTTTTGTTACATGCTACTTCAGCAATCTGTTAATCTATCAATGCTAGATTTGCACATACTATTTTTGTGTCTGTTTGAAATGCTATTTGGTCATACCTATTTGACATCTATGATATCTTTGTAAATGCATTATACACAACCTAGAGAATTACATTAAAGGGATTGTCTGACTACAAAGAATAGCTTTCAAAATGTAGGGAACACTAAAGTCTAAAGACATTTTCCAAATATATTGCTTTGTTCATCTTTTTTTGTTAAGGAGCTACAAATGATTTTATCACCTTCTGAGGGCTTTCTGGTTTCCCAAGTGACCGACCTGTGTACTCCTTCTCCCCTGCTGTTTGTTCTATCTGATAGCAGGGAGTGATGTCATCACACAGGTCCTGGCAGCACAGAACTCCGGACAGTGAGAGCTTGTGTGTTATCTGATCTTTCAAACAAAAGACAGTAATTACTCTACGGTTTACATTAACTCAGAAGCTTCTCCAGACATCAGAGAAGGTAATTTATTTAATCTAGACTAATAAACAGAGAGGTCTGAATACACGGAACTCATATTACAGACAGCTTGATTACACTAATTACAGACAGCTTGACCAGGAAGTGACACAGCACAGCAGCATTATTTCATTCATGCATCCTATGAAACTTTGAGATGAGACAACCCCTTTAAATCTGCTCTCTACTTACAGCAGTTCTTCAGGTGAGTACAGTATATATTTACTTTTTAGAAAATAATAATCAACTTTTGTGACACGACTGTGTTAGTACATTTTTATTCTACACAAAATAACTATTATCTTTATTCATGCCCTGCATTGTGCCATTCCTTACTATTATTCCTTCAGGAAGGATATGACTATATTGACAACTGGGTGTTACCATTCTATGTGTACATTGGATGTATGCCCATGCACCCTTAAACTGTTCAGTGGGTACTACAAAATAAAACTGTGCAGGGACACACCTTAGTAATAAAGAGTTGATGCCAGCCAGTTGTTAACTGATTCAGATATTTCCAGGAGGATTAACAGTGAAATATTTTGAAAAGTTCTAAAACAGAAAATGAATATAATTATTATTTCATGGGGAATGCAAAAATTTACCAAAACAAACCTGTCAAGAAAACAGGTTTTCTTTAAGACAATATCTGCCCTCTTTGGGACTCATTGTACTTGCAGATGTGAAATTACCATATTTTTGGACTATAAAATGCACTAGGTCATAACATGCACCTTAATTCTAGTTAGAAGAAAATAACATTTAATAGAATAGGTAAATATTAAAGAGAACCTGCCACATAATTTTGGCCCCTCCCCCCCCCCCCCTGGCTGAGGACAGCACAAGCTAGTGAAATACATGCTGTTTCCAGCGCTGTGTCCCTTATTCTGTAAGATTCTGTAGTTTTAGAGCATTTAATGCTCAAATCTGCAGTTTTCAGCCAGAAAAGTCATTTAAAGAGTCAGTTTTTCTTTTCAAACCCCGCCCACCTGAGGCTAGCCCCACCCACTTCAACTGATAAACTTATTACTTTGAATAGATAGAAACATGTGAATAACTGTCAGTGGGTGGGGCTAGACTTTGGTGGGCGGGGCTAACACCTGCGCATGAATAAAATTTAAGCATTAAATGCTCTAAAACGACAGCATCTTACAGAATAAGGGGCACAGCGCTGGAAACAGCATGTCTGTCACTAGTTTGTACTGTCCTCAGCAAGGGGGGCATAACCTAAGTGACAGGTACCCTTTAAGGGCCTCATGTATGAAAACTGTTTAGGTCTAAGACTTTCTTTGTTGCCCATAGCAACCATTTAGAGTTCCCTTTTCATTTCATATAGTGCTCAGGAAAAATGAAAGGGGAGAAAAACAGTTTTCATACATGAGACAATACTTTTTGAAAATAAAAGACTTCAAAAAAACTAAGTCATGTTTTTGTTTAACAATATTCTAAGAGCCATACATTTTTTATTTCTATGTCAATGGAGTTGTGTAAGGGCTTATTTTGTGTGGGATGAGTTAAAATTTTCAATGATGCCATTTTGGTATATGGGACCTATTGACCACTTTTTATTCCATTTTATTCGAACCAGGATTAACAAAAGAACTGAATTCTAGCATTTTCCCCCATTTTTGTTATATTCACAGATTAAATAACATTATAATTTTATAGATTGGATTATTAAGGACACAGAGATGCCATTTATGTGCACGTTTTATCTTTATTTAATTTATGAACTAAAGTGTTTTCATTGGGAATGTATGTGAGTTGTTACAATTTTATTTTCTATGTTTTTTATTGTTATTTTTGCATATAGCATTATCACTTTTATAATACATAGCAATTCATTAAGGTCTTGCTATGTATTATGAATGTGACAGATGGCAGTGACTAGAATGATGAGTTGGGACACAGCATGTTGGTGCTCTAGCTAAATAGGGCAAATCGTGTCCCACCCCTCTCATGTAAAATTCAAATACTTTTGGAAGTTTTATTTTCATAAATAAAATAATAAGTGTAAATAACAGCCTGCACCTGCCGCCTATGGAGTGAACTCCTCTCATTATCCCACTCCATATTTCCTTGCACCCCCTTTCTGAGTTGGCACCCCAGACAGTCGCCTACCTCTGCCTACCCATTGTCCCGTTCCTGCTAGCAGACTTCCATTCACGGAATTATTTGGCTTCTGGCTACAATAGCAATCACCAGTACCCCAAGAGCATCGCAGGGGTGCTGATGGGTAACAAAGGGAGCACCCTTCATCTGTAAACTACCTAAATCATGTGGTTGCTATTGACTGCAGCATATAAGGGTTAAATGGCCAAGATTGGAGCTAGTGCTAAACCTGGCCATTTAGCTGTACATAACAGCTAGCACTCGCTGCAGATTGTGTGGATGCATCTTCTGTGCCCACAACATCCCTAAGGGGCTCACATGACGACTCAGGAAAATGTAAATGGCCAGCATCCCGGTGATTGGATAATTGCTGGGAGCTGACCATATATACTCTGGCCACTTCCTTCCTGCCTTGCCAGATCTATTTTGCCTTTGAGCCATAGTCAAAGTGATTCCCGAGTATTGCCCTGCCCTGTTTTTGACTTTTTGCCTCTATCCACTGACCACATTTGTCTGTTGCCTGCCCTGATCCTTCTCCTTGTCTCCGATCATGAGTTTACCTGACAATTCTGTACCACACTGTACCCCGGCTGCCACTACAAGTCAGTCACGTCAGGAGTAGCACTTGGTAGTCTCCCTGTTGAAAACTTGGAGGCTACCTAAACTCCGCTCCCTGATGTGGCTTACACCACTGCTTGCAGTGGTCCAGAAGATCAACACCCAAGCCATCCGTTACAGTGGTTCAGTGAAATCAGGCATCTGGAACTGGTACTTTCTTCATTAGTTAGTGTGCATATGCATGCTTGTGCTTTTACACTCACACAAACACAATACACGAGCTTACGTCATCTTAATGAGCAGAGAAGATTGGACTGAAGGTTCGGTATGCTCAAGGGTATGTGACATGCTGTGTTAAGGGCCATGCAGTGTGTACTGTTAAGAGGTAAAAGGAAGATTGTTATGGTGTATGTTGTAAGCAAATTTAGGGGGCATATGGCTGACACTAATATGGGGGCTTGTACTTTGCACTGATATGGAACTACTGGTACTTTCATTAGGGTGTGGGTATGGAAATGAAATGTGGACACTGTGTGAGCTCCACGATCATACATATGAATAAAAGGAGAAGAAAAGCAGGTACACCATCTGTTATGGGGCGCAGCAACTCTTGGGGTCCATCTATCTTTACAAGTAAGATGGAAGATGAGAGTGGAAAAATCAATGTATGTTCCTAAGACACAAGGAAAGGAGGTTAAGACAAAAAAATAACTATATTGAATCTTTATCCTTGTTTTTTTTGTAAAGCACCAAGTTTCTTTTTCATGCCCATTTTCATGTATCTTCCCTTAATAAAGCTCTTTGAGATGCTTCTGCTTACTAAAACTTTTGTAAGCATACAGTATATAAATCTACACTCACCGGCCACTTTATTAGGTACACCTGTCCAACTGCTCGTTAACACTTAATTTCTAATCAGCCAATCACATGGCGGCAACTCAGTGCATTTAGGCATGTAGACATGGTCAAGACAATCTCCTGCAGTTCAAACCGAGCATCAGTATGGGGAAGAAAGGTGATTTGAGTGCCTTTGAACGTGGCATGGTTGTTGGTGCCAGAAGGGCTGGTCTGAGTATTTCAGAAACTGCTGATCTCCTGGGATTTTCACGCACAACCATCTCTAGGGTTTACAGAGAATGGTCCGAAAAAGAAAAAACATCCAGTGAGCGGCAGTCCTGTGGGCGGAAATGCCTTGTTGATGCCAGAGGTCAAAGGAGAATGGGCAGACTGGTTCGAGCTGATAGAAAGGCAACAGTGACTCAAATAGCCACCCGTTACAACCAAGGTAGGCAGAAGAGCTCATCGAAATTGGACAGTAGAAGATTGGAAAAACGTTGCCTGGTCTGATGAGTCTCGATTTCTGCTGCGACATTCGGATGGTAGGGTCAGAATTTGGCGTCAACAACATGAAAGCATGGATCCATCCTGCCTTGTATCAACGGTTCAGGCTGGTGGTGGTGGTGTCATGGTGTGGAGAATATTTTCTTGGCACTCTTTGGGCCCCTTGGTACCAATTGAGCATCGTTGCAACACCTTGTGGAATCTATGCCACGAAGAATTGAGGCAGTTCTGAAGGCAAAAGGGGGTCCAACCCGTTACTAGCATGGTGTACCTAATAAAGTGGCCGGTGAGTGTATATAATGCACCATGAGATCATGGCACATAAATCAAATTTGTCAACGCTTTTCAATGACTTTTGTTGTGAGATGAGAACAGATAACACAAAAAGCCATGATATCATTATCAAGTTAAAATTTGCTACATTTTTATCTGTATAATACAAAATGTGACCTATTAAACATCCATTATTTTAACATCTAAGCAGAGATCTAAAATTAGAAGAATGTGATGAACTATGTTTATTTCTGATGACATACATCCGTTAATCTTTTTTATCTCCATAGTATATAGCTACCTGGCTAATTACTCAACACAAGTGTGTGTTTATTGAACCCATGTATGTTATTATGCTAGGCGTATTATCATGATAACAGTGGAGGGGAGATGACTTGATTTATTATAACTCCCTGATGTTATTGATGAACTTGGAGTCGGTTTGTGCATGCCCCTCTGAGAAAACGTCATGTCGTGCTGTGGTAGCAGTAGTCTGGAAGAGATGTATTGCTTCATAAATAATATGTTGGTAAGGAAATCTTATTTTGCCTACCACGTTTAGTCATTTAAGCAGCGGAGCATGAGGATGTGTGCTACAATTGCATTAATAACCTGTTAAATTTTTTATCATCAGAGCAACAGTAGGAATAATATATGAAAGTCTTCCTGCTGTAAATACATTAAGAGAACACCAAATCTATCAAAATCAGCAGATGGGGATTTTTTTTCTTATAATTATTTCTGTGCTGTAATACTATTTCATAACAATTAGCTTTCAGCCAAAAGGAAATTGATTGCTGTTGTGTCATTAGAAATAGTAGATAAAACAAAGGGAAAAATGACTTTACAGGTTATAGACTTTCCAAAAGAGAAAGACTTGATAGAGCATTATTCATTAAAGTAAACCCATATTTTCTGTCAACCTATTTTATTAATACAGATCAAATGCCACTTTTTGAGATATTCTAATCTGTTTATACTATGATTTTCTAATTCAGTGTGTTGTCAATAATGCTAAGAAAAAAAATTAAAAAAATTAAAGACTACCTTAACACTTTCTATACTGAAACTCCTTTGTCTCATATGTTTTTTTGTCATTTTTGTTCTTTCAATCCACGGCTTTCATTCCATTTGACTTAATTTAATGAGTAAACTTAATTGTAGCAGCTGTCAAGCAACTGCTGCCATGGCACATAGAATCATGGAATGTATTATAAGGGGCATAGATGCACACAATGAGAACATTATTCTCCCATTATACAAGTTACTGGTCAGACCACACATGGGATATTGTGTACAGTTTCGGACACCAGTGCACAGGAAATACATTGTAGAGCTTGAACATTAGCAAAATTAGGGTTGTTTAGTTTAGAGAAAAGATGGCTTCAGGGCGACATAATAAATATGTTTAAATATATTAAAGGTCAATATAGAGATCTCTCCCATGATCTATTTATACTCAGGACTGTATCCAGAACAAGGGGGCATCCCCTGTTTCTTGAGGAAAGAAGGTTTCCGCATAAATATAGAAAGGGATTCTTTACTGTAAGAGCAGTGAGACTGTGGAACACTCTGCCAGAGGAAATTGTCATGGTGAATTCAGTAACAGAGTTCAAAAAGGGTCTGGATACGTTTCTGTAGTGTAATAATACAACAAGTTAAAGTGACTAGGATTCTGGAAAAGGGTCGTTGATCCAGGGATTAATTTTGATTGTCAGATTGGAGTTGGGAAGGAATTTTTTCCCTAAAATGAGAACAATTGGCTTCTACCTCATGGAGGTTATTGCATTATAGCCCAATAGGCGGAACCGGATGGACGTCTGCCTTTTTTGTCCTTACAAACTATGTAAATATATACTATGTAAGTACCTGGCAATATCCTTACCAATAACAGACATCATAGACATATCTGAGACTTAATAAAGATCATAAAACAGGGTAAAAATCTTTAGAAAAGAAAGACCAAAAGGTCTTTAGAATATAGTTAGAATCAATACTGTGGTTTCTAAATATGTTTCTGTTTTTCCATTTTAGAAAACTAGATTTGAAGTGTTTTATGAGGGCATTCCTAGTTAATAGAGGGAAGCACTTCATTCATAGTTTCCATCTATGAATTGTTATGTCAGATTTCTATAAATGACTTTCCTTGGAGAACCTAGTGCATCCATGATTTTAACAGGCTTTGTGCAATGAATCATTTTCTCTTGCTTTCTGCCTGTCTTTCTTTTCCTTTTTCCCAGACCTGCCTTGGCCAATAATCACCCATGCCCATGGACCGACAGGGGTATTCCCTGGCTTCGCTCTGAGCCAGTCTGAGCATAGAAGACAGCCCCTTTAACAGCATGCCACTGTTGTCTGGTGATACCACTTTTTTCCATGCCATAGCAAACTTTTTGAAAGTGGTAAAAGTTATAAGATGTCTGACTTACTGACTATTCTTAAAAGTAGGCACAATACAGGACTTGAGATATTTTGAAGATAATATGACTATATATTCTTACTACCATCAATAAAATTAAACATCATCTGGAATTTTCACATACAATACTTCCAATTATATATTATGAATAGAGGGAAAATGGCAAAGTGCTCTGTATGTAATTTTAGCACTCCTAGTTCTCCATTCCTTAGCGTGAATAGGCTGTAACAGCACACAGGCTTTGTCATGTTCCACCATCAAACAAAAAAACTTGCCTTCACAAAAGTGGACAATTAACAAAGTAACTTTTACAAAAACTCAAATAAAATATTAATCTGTGCTATGTTTATATGAAATATAGAAACACTAATTACAAACTGTAAATAGTAAATTTTGACATAAGATTTAACATTCAAAAGACTAAACATCAGTTTTAATTCTGTATCATGTATCAGTGCAAATTTCCCCAACCCAAATGCAATGCATGGGGTCCCATAGCAAAGTGAGATGGCATCCCACCACCTAATTAAAGTTAACGTCAACACAAATAGCAATAACTAAAAGGTATGAATTTTAGCGCCATATATGACAGAATCTACATAGCAATATTAGATAGCAGATAGGCGCCATTTTTTTTACGCTCTACAAAAAGGTACATCATTTTTGCTCTTAAGTGGGTGCCCCCAACCTCTGGACTCCAAAGCAGTTGCTATGGATGTTGCAGCTATATACTTTATACGCCTATGTCCCCCACCATTGGCATTATTTAATGGAAACTACATGTTGAACTGGTTAAATTAGCCAGGTATTTTCTGGTAAGGTCTTCACTAGAATTTAATTCTCATTGAAATGAAATACAATGAGAAGTAGCCTATGGTATATAGAAAAAAATATTCTCATCCTATGTATTTAGTTTGCACTATCTTGACAAGTTTGACACTACTTATTGTTCTTTTAACACTAAAGATACATGTACACCAGGAATTTTTTCAATGCTATGCCATGCTATATATATTATATTGACTATAATGTATAATGGCACTGACTGCTATTGGAAAAAGACATTCTTCAATATGGAATGCACTATATTTACTGAGCTTGAATATAAAAATGATATGGACAGCTTCTTGACATCAATGTAGTTTTAGAGATTAAAGAAATTTGAACCTACTATTGTTGGTTCCGTTTGAACACTTCAGATCATCCTATGTTATTGTTTTGACAGGAAGAAAAGCCATGCATGCACTGACCTGATGGTGTTGTGACTGAAGCACTGCCAGATATACAAACAGGGCATAATTTAGTCCATCTAATTTAGTCTAAAATATACCATTGAGCGCAGATTAAATATCCAATGTGTTTTAAGAGGTATGGTCATTTCATTGATTGGCTTTAAAAAATGTA
Organism: Phyllomedusa bahiana; assembly: GCA_025379985.1. NCBI lineage: Eukaryota > Metazoa > Chordata > Amphibia > Anura > Hylidae > Phyllomedusa > Phyllomedusa bahiana. Next base: position 29,768 of record JAODAL010016267.1, on the reverse strand, counting down.
GGCAAAGGTAAATAAAAAATGTAACCAAATACATTGCTGTTCTGACTTTGCTTCGCTTCAGAGTTAGTAGTAGTTCTTATCTCCTACTCTTGTAGACAAGTCTTGTAGACAAGTTTCTCTAGTTACCAGCCACCACTTTGCTCTTCTCTTACAGACATAGTAGTGGTCGGGATGATGACTCACTCCCTACTCTGTTCCTTACCTTGAAAGACTGGACTTCATTCACATTACTTGCTGACAAGATTTAACCCTTTAGAGCTCTGTAGCTTTGTGTACTATAGTTTACAAATCTCCTGCACTCATGTCAATGTAACAGTATCAGCTAGGAGTAGCAAAGATGATATGCCTATCACTGCTGTGGAACCACCCGCAGTCTAACCAGGGAGTAGGAGTCTGAAGCTGCCTGTGGCTCTGTAAAACACCATGGTGAGACAACCCCTTTAAGGTTTTGGAATTTCTTGGATAGACTTCCAATCTCTTCAAGTCCATGCCAAGGACTGTGCATTTTTATGGTGGTGTCACACATTACTTTTTTAAGTTAAAACAACATTTTTGGTGCATTTTTTGAGCCAAAGTCATAAGTGGATCAGCAGGAAAGAGAAAGAAAGTCTTTCCTTTTTATATCCTATTCCCCTTGAATCTACTCCTGGCTCCTGTGTGTGAAGCCACTCTTATCTACTACTTTTGGAACTTATATGATGGAGATGAGGAATGCATCTCCTTTCCTTGTGCAATACAAGTGTTACCCTCATAAATCACTGAACCTCCTGCTGTCTTTCTCTATTATCCTTCTTAGCTGCAAGGAACATCTTTTCTAACCCTGGTCCACCTTTTTTAGCTAGATTCATCTTCTTGTCTTCCATACAAAGAAACCCTGCAAATCTCATTAACATTTTTTGTATGTATTCTTTCTTGTTCTACTATGCACTCTTAAACTCTCAGTGTGCAACAGGCTCGCCTTTATACAATGGTCTTGAACAGTCTGATGCCACTTCCCCTGATAATCTAACTCATCATGGTTTACATTTTTCTCATGCCCTTAGACCTACAAACAGGCAGTACGCAAACTACTTTCCCTGTGTTATATGTTGTAGGTACTTTTCCTTTGTCCTACACTAACATTGCCCTCATTTTAGGTCCAAGCTTAGATACTTTAACCTGTTCTTTCTGTGAGTGAACCTTGTCTACCATTTATCATTGTCACTTTCTCAATTTCATGATCAATTTAGTATTTGGCCCCCTTGAACTTTTCAACCTTTTGCCACATTTCAGGCTTCAAACATAAAGATATCAATTTTTTTTTTTTTTGTGAAGAATAAACAACAAGTGGGACACAATTGTGAAGTGGAACGAAATTTATTGGATATTTTAAACTTTTGTAAAAAAAAAAACTGAAAAGTGGGGTGTGCAAAATTATTCGGCCCCTTTACTTTCAGTGCAGCAAACTCACTCACTCTCTAGTTCAGTGAGGATCTCTGAATGATCCAATGTTGTCCTAAATGAATGATGATGATAAATATAATCCAACTGTGTGTAATCAAGTCTCTGTATAAATGCACCTTCTCTGTGATAGTCTCAGGGTTCTGTTTAAAGCGCAGAGAGCATCATGAAGACCAAGGAACACACCATGCAGGTCCGTGATACTGTTGTGGAGAAGTTTAAAGCCAGATTTGGATAGAAAAAGATTTCCCAAACTTCAAACATCCCAAGGAGCACTGTGCAAGCGAGCATATTGAAATGGAAGGAGTATCAGAAGACTGCAAATCTACCAAGACCCGGCCATTCCTCTATACTTTCATCTCAAACAAGGAGAAGACTGATCAGAGATGCAGCCAAGAGGCCCATGATCACTCTGGATGACCTGCAGATATCAACAGCTGAGGTGGGAGAGTCTGTCCATAGGACAACAATCAGTCTTACACTGCACATATCTGGCATTTATGGAAGAGTGGCAAGAAGAATGCCATTTCTCAAAGATATCCATAAAAAGTATCGTGTAAAGTTTGCCACAAGCCACCTGTGAGACACCAAACATGTGGAAGAAGGTGCTCTGGTCAGATGAAACCAAAATCCAACTTTTTGGCCACAATGTAAAATGATATGTTTGGTGTAAAAGCAACACAGCTCATCACCTTGAACACACCATCCCCACTGTCACACATGGTGGTGGCAGCATCATGGTTTGGGCCTGCTTTTCTTCAGCAGGGACAGGGAAGATGGCTAAAATTAATGGGAAGATGGATGGAGCCAAATACTTGACCATTCTGGAAGAAAACCTGTTGGAGTCTGCAAAAGACCTGAGACTGGGACGGAGATTTATCTTCCAACAAGACAATGATCCCAAACATAAAGCAAAATCTACAATGGAATGGTCACAAATAAACGTATCCAGGTGTTAGAATGGCCAAGTCAAAGTCCAGAACTGAATCCAATCGAGAATCTGTGGAAAGAGCTGAAAACTGCTGTTCACAAACGCTCTCCATCCAACCTCACTGAGTTCGAGCTGTTTTCCAAAGAAGAATGGGCAAGAATTTCAGTCTCTCGTAGTGCAAAACTGATAGAGACATACCCCAAGTGACTTGCAGCTGTAATCACAGCAAAAGGTGGCGCTGCAAAGTATTAACTTAAGAGGGCCGAATAATTTTGCACGCCCCACTTTTCAGTTTTTATTTTTTACAAAAAGTTTAAAATATCCAATAAATTTCGTTCCACTTCACAATTATGTCCCACTTGTTGATTCTTCACAAAAAAATAAAATTTTTATATCTTTATGTTTGAAGCCTGAAATATGGCAAAAGGTTGAAAAGTTCAAGGGGGACGAATACTTTCAAAAGGCACTCTACATCTGCCATCTGTGCGTACCTTGATGTTTGACCTTTTGTATATTATATTTTCAGGAAATAAGGCTTCAATCTTAGCAAGAATGGGAGCCATCTACCTTCTTTTGATTCATGAGTATGTAACTTTGACGGTGGACAATCAGCAGCTCCGTGCGGGGTTGTATACTTACCCTATTGCTTGAGACGGCCACCGCATGTCCGCAGCTTTCCACCTGAGACGCGGGCACCAACCATTTAGCACAAGCGACTGGAAGGTCTTTAGCAGGGTGGAGATTCTTGTGGCATCATGGCTGAAGGTTTAGGGCAACATGTCCCAATACACAAGCACTTTTTTCGGTCTATTTTCCATCAACAATACTTGATGTCATATTCTCAGTATAAATGAACTGTAATATACCAAAACTAGGGCATGAGATATTGTAATGCGCCTAAAATGGCGCATTACATATAGTAGCGATGATACGCTGTGCACCTCCATAATGTAATGCGCCTATTGAGGCGCATTACATACACTAGTAATGATGCACTACGCGCCTCTGTTACGCAATGCACCGCGATAAGTGCATTACATACACTACCGATGATATGCTGCTGCGATTGCACAATGCGCCATTTTAGGCGCATTAAGTTTACTATGCAAGGTAGACCAGACACCAAGTTTTTGAGAGGATCGTACTTTCAGGTGCACTTTACACTGATTAAATGCACCTAAAAACTGCCGCAGCGACGCCAAATTTCCAGACATGTTGCCCTTAGTGCATATGGGGTAAGGTTAACAAATCTTACTAATGTGTGCTATAGGCTGACTGCACACATAACCCTTGTTGCTGTCATGGGAAAATGGGGCGATTTATAGGAATTTCAAAAAGGGATGGCATTGTTACTTAAACTGCAAAGTTTGTGAACTGTTCCCATGCTGCTGTGGAGGAAGTGTATCATGAGTGGACAAATGGCTTCACTGAGAATAAATGACACGGAAACAGTGGAGCACCACATGCCACTGATGTGTATGTTTGAATGAGAGCAGGCCAACACACTACAGTAGAGCAGCTCACTTCAAAGTGAACCAGGAGGGTTCCAGATGTGTTTTCGGGCTCCAAAGCAGATTATTGGTCACTGTACATCTGCTTACAAAGTTGCATCGTTAGAAAAGGCTTCAATTTGCACAGCAGCGTAAGAAGTGGACCTCCACTGATCCGCTAAGGGTTGTCTCCCATTAGTCAAATTTATAAAAATTTCTTTAAAAGGATGAACGTTAGTGTGTTAAGCAAGAAACTTCAGAGAACAAAAATTCTGCAACCATTTCTGGAAGAACACAAGTCGGTTATGGTCTGCGGAATGTTTATGTGGCATTATCTTGGTCCATTAATTCACGTGGAAGGAACTCTCAAATGATTTTGGTAAGAATCCATCGTTGCAGATTAAATAGACCACCAGACGCTGGCTGCCTATCCACGGACAAATGGAATCTTCCTGCAAGACAATGCAGCTAGAAATGTAAAAAAAATTGTTGGAAGAGCATGAATAAGAAGTCTAAGTACTACTCTGGTGCAATAATTCTCCAGACTTGAACCCAATTGAGCACCTGTGGGACCTGTGGGACCACTTTGATTATCATTTTTGCTCTATGGATGCTCCCCCATGTACCCTTCAGCAGCCGCAGAGTGCTCTGCAGTCATCATGGCTCCCGTTATTTGTGACAGCCAATCAGGAATTTAACGAGTCACTCCCAGCCCATCTAGCTGCTGCCCATGCTTCATGCAGCGGTTACTCTGAATGATGGTCAGAATAATGTGACTCAACTGTATATATCCTAGTACTCAAGTAGCTTTGATTCCCTCTCTCCTGAACTTTCTCTTGTTAGCTATCAGTGTTTGATGTGTAATTTTTGAATTTGTTATATCAGTGCAGTATGCGTGCAAGGTTGGTGTTTTTTTTATTTTTCTCTCTGGATTATGGAGGTCTGTTTGACCCAATGAGAAGTCTGAATTTGACTCTAGTGAGAGGTAAAAATAGAGTAGGACCACCCGCCTTGAGATCTCGTTGTAAGCTGGGGGTGGCATAAGCATTTTTTGATCAAAACATGTGAACTAAGAATCTCAAAGCAATTCTAAATGGGTTCATTTATCTGTAAAATAATTCAGTTTGGATTATGCAGATCATTTAATGAAAAATTATACCAAATACATTCACAGTTGTTTAAAGGGGTTTTGTCAAGAAGTGAGTTTCTCACCTAATAGGCTGATACTCCCCTCTTGAGGCTTGAAAAAGGGGTGTTATGTTTCTGTGTTTAAAAAAACAAGTACCTCCTCTGTGATGTCATCACTCCTCCTCCCATGCACGTTCCTAATAGTCTCTGTACTTGAGCAAACCTTTTATTTGGCTAATCCACAGGGGATAAGTGTATTGTGCACAAGTTTCTCCCTCTTATCTGCTCAGTTCATGAACTGCTACAGGCACGGAGAGGAGGGCTGTGCAGTGAGCGTCTACATGTTTACTCAGACAATTACATTACAACCAGTGGATTCTTTATACAAAAGACACAGGCTCTTTTCTCCCCAGTCCCTTCAAAGCTCGTTCATGTTCCCTGCCATCAGATAAGAAGTTAAAACAATGCAAGTGCGGCCAGATCAGCTCCTGTCAGCTCCTGGTCATGTCTAATGTAAACTGTCAGGAAACTAAGGGCATGTAAGTCAGAGGCTTCACTTTTTTAATGACATATATTTAGAAAAGTGATTAAATACCCATTTTGGAGGATCCCACGTCAACATTAGATCATGGCAAAACCCCATTAACACTATATATTTTTCTTGCATGTCATTCCACTTAAAAGCTGCTTAATAATACAAGCTAAAAGGCAAAAGGCGAAGCATGCGTTAAGCCTCTAAATAATATTCCTGAGCAGTAATTTGAGATGAATTTTGTAAAACTTATGTTCCATTTTTATGATGATTTTTTGCAAAACATCCGTTTCTGAGGAAGATCTTAATAGCACTGCTATGAAAACACGTTTGAATGAGTGAACAAAATGAAAAATAAACAGTTATAGCACGTGCTTAAAATGTCACCTGCTAGTATGTACAATACTATATAATCTGCTAGGACCTGCTATGTCATAAAATTAGGTCACACATGTGCATAGCCAGCGTCTCTCATAGTTTAGAGCTGCACAGTACCAGGTTGCTGGGAAAGGGTCAGGCTTCAAGCAGTTTATTTTGTCATACTATTCCATGCATCAACGGTCATTTTTCTAAAGCTCCTGTGGTGATTTCTAGCAGTGAATGGAAAACTGAGCTAAGTGATCTGGAAACAGCTGTGCTAAAAATGAGCTAAGGGCACCAGATTCTCAATACACCACTGCCAGGTAACATTTTCAAAAAATGATGGCTTTAACACTTTTAACTCCAGCTGGCACAGATCAGAGAGACTTTTGCCAGTCATGCGGTGGATGTCTCATAGATGTTCTCCTTTAACTAACAATGATAATGGTCTGCTGATCTGCTTACACTGTCATGAACTGACATTGTTATTATGAATTGATGAAAGAAATGGAAATACGTTTATTTAAAGCTACAGTGGGTGGGACCTTCACAATGCTAGACTTTTTTCCAAGCATGAAAAAATTTGGTAGCCTGCCAACAACTGCTAGAGCTTTTATCATTTTACTTTGTGATGCATCTCTTTATAGCCAGTACTACCAAAGTGTGTAGACTTGAGTTCCCTTTAATTAAAGTGTGTGTTCCATAAAGACATTATAGTGTGGAGATAATAAGGAGAGCATAAGATATGGTAGCCCCTATCAATTCATGTATTACCATCAGCCTTGTTATCAGCCTGTTAGCAGGTACAAAGCCTGTTATGAACATCTGCCTGCTGTTCATATGGCTAAATGCAAGCTGCCATCAATGGGGAAAACAAGGGGAAAAAAAGATTCATATCACCTCAGAAGTAGCTTACCAGTAGAAGTAACTACTAGAGATGGGCGAATTTCCCGAAATTCGTTTCGTTCACTTCGCTGAATTTCTCGGCAAAAAATAACTTCGTTCCGAATTACTTCGGCACAAATCACGTTAAAAAGCAGCTATTTCCAGGCTGCACAGAGCCTACAGGGTGCTGTAGAACGTTGTGCCATGCTTAAATATGCAGAGGGAGCTTGGTTTGGGCTTCATACAATGTTGTGTTTTAGTATGACACGCACATTACTGCCGCCGCTCTTAGAATCGCTTCGCTGTAAAATTCCCTGGGCACTTAAGAGGGCAAAACTGACCAAAAAACTGAAGCGGGAATGTTGCCTGATAAGTCATGCCAGAGAAAGCTGGAAAAAACAAGCTGAGGGCTCAGGTGGCAACATTAGTGACAGATTGTGGAGGTGACGGCGGCAGCCACAGCAGCATGAGGTCAGACAGTGGCACAATGACATTCTGGAGGTGGCAAAAACAGGAGTAGGCCACAGAGTGGCACAATGACACAGTGTGGAGGTCAGGGCAGCAGCAGCATGAGGTCAGACAGTGGCACAATGACAGAGTGTGTAGGTCACGGCATCAGCCACAGCAGCAGCATGAGGTCAGACAGTGGCACAATGACAGAGTGTGTATGTCACAGCAGCAGCCACAGCAGCAGCATGAGGTCAGACAGTGGCACAATGACACAGTGTGGAGGTCACGGCAGCAGCCACAGCAGCAGCATGAGGTCAGGCAGTGGCACAATGACATTCTGGAGGTGGCAAAAACAGGAGTAGGCCACAGAGTGGGACAATGACAGTGTGGAGGTCACGGCAGCAGCCACAGTAGCAGCATGAGTAGACGTGGGACAGACCAGTTGGGGCCCGGGCAGCGCCACCAGAGCAAGAGGTCACAGTGGCAAAGACACAGTGTGGAGGTCATGGCAGCAGCCACGCAGAGATGAGGTCGGGCGTGCAAAATGCAGAGTGTGGAGGTGGGTGGCAATACCGTCCCGGGTAAAGTGGTTGGTGGCAGTGGAAAAAACGTCAGCAGTGTGTGGCATCAGGCGGGTGCGGGCATCAGAATGGGGTGAGGCGGTTTTTTTAAACCCCAGATATTTCTTACGTTTGGGTGAGGCGTCTAGCTGATGTAGTCTGACCCCCAAAAAGGATTGGTGTGTGGAAACCCGGGCCCGGGATCCAGCCTATTTCTTGCAAAAGGTCAGTGTTCCCATTTCCGGGGGCAGCGGGTTCTCTTGGGGTAACGGGCCCCCCCCCGATTGAACCCCCGCTTGATGCACATATGGCAGGCGGACGCTTCCCACTGCAAAACTCGGCAGTTGCGGCCACAACCCCAGTTTGGCTGCCCAGTAGTCCACGGATTTTTAAAACGGGGTGGCAGAGGCTTTCCGTGGGCCCACCACCTTTTGGGTTTCCCGGGACTGCTCCGGGTCCTGCTGCTGTGTGGCGACTACCTTCCCTCACTGGCTGGTGAAGGAAGTGCTTAGTGACCCCAGACTTAGGTTATGCTGAGGGTGGGGTTTAGTCTCCTCCCCCCCCACCTTCCCCAGCGCCGGGGCAGTAGTACGCAGCGTGGGGAAACCCCCCCGGTCGACCTGCAGAGGGGGACGATGCCGCCATAGGCAGCGGCCAACTGATTACGGAGGATTTCCCTATGATTTGAGTTGTCCCCCTCCTTAGTGGGAAAAAGGCTCCCTTTTGGGCGGGTAGCGGGGGCCCAATGGGGTGGGGGCCCGAATTTTTCCCCCCTTTGGGCTTTTTTTTGTTTTTTCGGCTGTCCTAGCCAGGAAAAAAGCATGTGGGGGGGCCATTCCCCAAGTGCCCCGAGGGGCTCCCTGCCCCCCTTTTCCCATGTATACCCGCCACGGCGTTTGGGGGGGTCACTCCCTCGTTTCCCCCATCTCCATCCCCCCCTAGCTGCCCCTGCTCCTCTCTTGTCCCCGGGTAAAAAAACCCACTCTTTTCCCCAGAAAATGTTTGCTCCAAACCCTCCTCCCCCTCCTCCCATTTCAGTCCCCCGGCTATGGGGGCGCGATATGTAGTCCCCAGTCTCCGCCCTGCCCAGACAGATTTTTAACTCGTTCCTGCATGAACAGGGGAATGACGTTATTTCCCGTAGTCCTGGCGCTACAAATAACGTCGCCTCTCAAAGGGCCTAAACAAACGGCAGGTGTAGTGAGCTCCCACGGGTGACTCGGGGGTCCCGGGGAGAAAATTCTGTCTGCCTGGATCATCAAAAATTGTTAATGGCTTCTCGTTCATCGTCGGCCCAAACTGTGCGGGCTGGAATTCCAGGGGTGGAAAATCTATAGGTTTTTTTGGGGAACCCTTTTTCCCCCTCAAGGGGGGGAAAGGGTTTTTTCCCTCTTTTCAAAATGGAAAAAGGCATGCACAGTTTCCTGGCTTTTTCAGAATGTTCTAAAGATCGGGGAAGATTCAGGAACCCTTTTCACAACCAGATTGAACCCGTGCGCCCTGAGGGCGCTGGACCTCCCTCTCGGTGCCGCGGAAACCCTGTTCCTCCCTTGTCCGTCACCATGGTTCAGATTTTAGTTGGCGCGGGGGGAAAGCCACACATCGATTTCATGCTGCTGACGCGGGCAGTTTCCCCCGTGTGTTCGTTCGCCGGGCAAGCAGGTGGAACTGGTGACCGGTGGCCCTACACATGGGTTTTGATGGAGCAGTCTTGTGGAGGTGAGATGGTGGTGGTGGTGGAGGAGGGGGGGACTTGGCTGGGAGCAGCGTTTGACAACGGAGGGAAAGGGCTCTCCTGTCCAAGTTGTTGGGTGCCTGGGCCGAAGCACATTCACCCCGTGGGCCGTAAAGGAATGTATGGCCCCCGATGTTTAAGCTCCCGGTCCCGCTGCCGTGCACCTTGGAACAAATGATAAGCTTAAGGATGGCCACCTTTTGTTTCTACATATTTTTGAAGTGTGGTACTGCCTTTTGGAAAAAAATTACGGCTGGAACTCTCCCTTCGGTCGGCACAAGCCATTAGTTTTCTGAATGGTGCAGAGTCCACCAATTTTGGAAGGGAGGGACTGCAGTCCAACAACTTGGAAGGAGCCGGTCGTGCTGCCCTTAGGGTGGTTGGAGCATCTGTTGTCTTTTGCAATGCCTGCTGAAAATGCTGGGCCATGGTAGCGAGGAGCAGGAGCATTTTGGACGGGGATGTTTCAAAAAGAAACAGCTCCCTTTTTGCAGAGGTGGGGGACTTGACTGGGCAATGGCTGCGTGCCCGGGCGTGCGTGTTGCTTGGCGGGTGGCCCCAACTGAGCCCGTTTTCCCCGGCCACGGGTGGTGACGCTGCGTGTTGACGCGGGCCCTGGTGCCAATTTATTTCCCGGCCAGTTCACTTTCTGCTTCAGATTTTACAAAACCTTTTTGGGCCCCCCGTGTCTTAGAAAAAACTGCCCCACCGGCCCCAGTATCAGATTTTTTCCCCCAACGTCCCCATGAGTGATACTGCCGCCCCTTCCTCGCTGAGGCCCCCGTGCGTTTTCTTTGGCCTGCGAAGGGGTTTTTTACCCCGTGGCCCTTGGCTCCCGGCCTCCCTGCGAAACCCGCTGATCCCGGCCCCCCGACCCACTTGCTGGCTGCGCCACTGCCTGACGCGCAACTGACGCCTCTTCTTGAATTGATTTAAGCGCTTGCCTCACCCGGTCCCAAAATGGGGGGCGGCTACTTTTTCATCTATTTGTGTTTCATCGCCATGCTGTCCTCACACCCGGTCTTGGTTTTTAGGGCGACCCCTCCAACGACCTCCCCTGCCATCTAAAATCTATACTTTGCCGCCTACTGCAAGAAGCAGGGGATATTGGCCCCATTTCTTCGCTGCCAAGTAGCTGCTGACTGCCCTCCTCAAATTGTTCATCCTCGCTATATAGTGGCGCTGAGCCCAGACCACATAGTAGATCTCTGGCTGAGGGAACCGGATGGGACAGAGGCGGGTTGAGGAGAGGCGGGGCCGCTGACCCGCTCCCGGGCCATGCCAACTAAGGGTTGTGTCTGACGATCCCACCGACTTTTGGCTGGGGTTGTCAGATGTCATCTGGGAGGAAGTGGATGACCTAGTCAACCAATCAAGAACCCTTGGGTTGCTGGTCAACACACGGCCGCTAGATGACAGCGGCAGTTGTGGCCTCACCGAGTGACCCCTGCTGCGACGTCCCCTTGCTGTGCTGCGACCTGGGCCTGGAATGTTTGTTTAAAATAATTCTTAGATAATATTAATATAATGTGCAGATGCTTACTATTAATACATGTATGTATCTTCCAGTGACCAGTATGAGAGTGCGTGAGAGCAATAACACCAAATTTAACACACCTGCTCCTCATTTAGACCTGAGACCTTGTAACACTAAGGCCGTGTTCACACGGCTTATTCCCGACGGATTTGTGCGCCGTATTGAGCGCACAAATCCGCCGTGAATAAGGGGCGGGGCCGGAGCGCGGCGGGGGCACCGCTCCCGGCCCCATAGACAATGCATTGTTTACGGCGCGTCACGCGCCGTAAATAATGTGCATGTCACTTTCTCCCCCACGGCGGATTCGCCGAGCGGGGAGGAGCGACGGAGTCCACTGTTCTCAATGAGAGCAGTGGATTACCGTAATTGCTGCCGCGGATTGGCGCCGTACTGAAGCGCAAATCCGGCGCGCAGTACGGCACCAATACGCAGCAGAATAAGCCGTGTGAATGAGGCCTAAGGGTATGTTCACACAATGTTTTACTTATTATGATTAATAATAATTATTATTATTATTATTATTATTAAGTAAACAGAATGTGCCTAAAAAGGTACATTGCGTTGAAATAGGCACATTGCGCAATTGCAGCGCATAGTGTTTCATAGTTTTTTTATTATATATTTTTTAGTGACATTGATTCAGTGTCTCTTTATATATATATATATATATATATATATATATATATATATATATATATATAATATATTTTATATATATACACACACACACACACAACACAACTATATATATATATATATATATATATATATATATATTATATACAGTCTATATATATATCTATATATATCTATATATATATAAAATACTTATATGATTCTATTACTGATTATACTGATAAGGTATGATTCACATTGGGAGACATGTTCAAAAATTGGAATTGCCACGGAAGATTTTAGGCACATTTAATCAGTGTAAAGTGCGCTTGAAAGTATCATACTTTTAAAAATCTGGCGTCTGGTATTGCATAGTAAACGTAATGCGCCTAAAAAGGTACATTGCGCCGAAAAAGGCACATTGCGCAATTGCAGCGCATTGTGTATCAGTGCTACTGTATGTAATGCACCTATCGAGGCGCATTGCGTTTCAGAGGCACATAACATATCATTACTAGTGTATGTAATGCGCCTCAATAGACCCATTGCGTTATGGAGGCGCACAGCATATCCTCACTACTATATTTAATGCACCTTTTTAGGAGCATTACAATGTATCGTGCCCGGTGTATAATATCATTTTTCTATCTAATGTGCCTGGTTTTGGTATATTACAGTTCATTTATATCGAGAATATGGTGTCAAGAGTATTTTTGGTGCAAAATAGACCTAAAAAACGGCTCTTGCGTATTGCGACATGTCGCCCATTGTGCTTAGGCCGTCCATCGCTATTGGAATGCCGGGGAAAAGATACAGTATTCTGATGTATAGCAGATATATCATGCTTTTGTGTGTGGCACATTATATGTATATAGCCAGAAAGATATAAAAAGAGTGGTCCACAATAGGCTATATTTGTCTATATATGGCTATGCCATGATATTTGTAATTTTTTCATAGTATCCCAACCATACCAACAACAGTTACCCAAAATTCAATGTGAATGGGGCCTTATATTTACATTTTATCACTGTGACATAATTTAGGTCTGAAGAATTCTATACAGGCCAAAATATAGCATCCAGTATATGCAAAAGGCTAGGTAACAAACCTTAGAAGTGTTGTTATGGCTTAACATTTTTGGTTGTCAGAAATAAACTCATCTTCCAATAAACAGATAAATAAGTAATGTCTGCATAGATCATTGAAAACTAACTCAAGAAGGTAGCTCAGACTTATTTATCCAGTTTACTAGACTCCTTGAGTGTAATTCGTTTGTACCTCCCCACCTTGTCACTCTGCTTTACTTTTAAGTGTATTGCTATGTGATATTATTATTTCTCTTTCACTAAACTCTTGGGGAGGAGAGGGGAGATGAGATATACAAATGGTTATAAAGAATGAATGTCAAATAATACTAATGTAAACAAAAGTTATATGGAATTATAAATCCATAATCATCAATCATGTTCAATTCATGTTACTATGAGCAGTAAGCACAGCACAGTACATATTGTGATATATTTTAAATTAACAGAAATGATGGTGCCGTGCATTCTGACATAGCACCATCTGGAAAAAAGGTAAAAACACCAAGTTTAACATTTATCTCCTATTTTCAAAAATAATGTAACTGAAATGATTAGCCAAGGATTTCAGTTAGCAGAACCTAGTGTGTTGTACATAGTGTACACTTAGCAGATCTGCCTCAGATGGAATAAACAGCAAGGCACTGCCACATGTTGCTTGTTTCCCTGGCAACCAGCATGAAAGCGTGAGCTTAACATGAGAATTTTCATATTTTCCTCACAATTCTAATCGACAGATTAGGCAAATTTATATTTGAAACGGGATTGGGACATCGTTATTGCAGACTTCCTAACTGAAGGCCATTTTCACAGTTATTAAGTAATAAAGTTGAATGACACAGTAATATTAACAAAAATTATAAACCTAATGTGTGTGAGTTGGTACTGCCTATCTATCTATCTATCTATCTATCTATCTATCTATCTATCTATCTATCTATCTATCATTGATCTAGCTACTATTTATCCAGCTATCTCTCCATCTATCTATCTATCCATCTATCTCTCCATCTATCTGTGTATATTATAATATATATATATTATATATATAATATATATATATATATATCCATATCCATCTATCTCTCCATATATATATATATATATATATATATATATATATAATGTATATATATATTATATTATATAATATATATATATATCTCATCCATCTATCTCTCCATCCATCTCTCAATCCATCTCACCATCCAACTCACCAAACATGTCACCACCATATCTCAATCCATCTCTCCATCCATCTCTCCATACAACTACTATTAGCAGGCATCAGAGCTTAAATATCCTAGACTCAAAAAATGCACAGAGCTTGCTCTTTTTCCTGTAGCATAGTCAGGGCTGCCATCAATCATCTATTAAACGTTTCATGGCTCCATACAGCCAAATCAAACGGGGACCCCACCCATTACTAGTTTCTATTTTTTTTTTTTTTCGTATTCAAGGGAACTTTTATTGAAAGAGTATGACATAAAGACAAGTGTAATAGCACAAGTATCAATGACCATATGCTAAAACAGATGTGATTGCACACAGATGAAGGGTTGTACATAGCATAGTGGCAAACTGCCAGAGATGTTTCGTCAAACAATAGAAGAGTGCTTACAGTTATACATCATACATAGGAACAGGAATCTCAAAGCAGAAAATTGGAATTCACTAACAAACAAGCTGTATCTCAGTTGCGACTAGGTTTGAGATAGGTAGTGAAGTCGGCGGCAGACAGTCCGTTACTGCATTATTGGTTAACAGGTTGTCGGGGTAAAGCACCCTACATCTTCCCCCAAGAGAAAAATAAAAAAAATAAATAAATTTAAAAAAAAAATGGTGGGGAGGTGAGTCAGATAACACGGCTCAATGACTGCCGCAGAACCGGGATATTGAGTTACTACCAGAAACTTCTAGGTTGGTGGCTACGGAAACTGGGTAGTAACAGGAAAAAACCAGGGAAGAAGGGGGGGGGGGGGAGACAGCCGGAGCCGGGACCCACATACCGACGAGAGCGGCCATCTTACAGTTCCAAGAAGATCGCAGAGACCAAGACCAAGCGTTCATTCACAGAGGGTGTTATAAAGGAGCGACTTGCAAAAAGTTAGCCAATCCGCCCAAACATGTAGGAAGTGTTCCGACTCGTTAAGCGAGTCGCTTCATAGCTCCTCCATCCTGCAGACTGTGTGGACCTCCTTGTACCAATCCGTGATGGACGGACATGCCGTGGAGCACCACAGCCTGGGGATCACCACTTTTGCTGCATTCAGGAGGAATGAGAGTAGATGTGTTTTCAGGAAATGTGCAGGCTGGCACATGGCAAAAAGGAGCAGAACAGCTGGATCATTATTTAACTGTTCGCCACAGATTATTTGAATGGCATGAATTATCTTGACCCAAAAGGGTTGGAGGGAAGAACAACCCCACCATATGTGTATCAGTGCTCCAGCTTCTCCTTGACACTGCCAGCAAATGTCGGAGACTGCAGGGTATATGGCATGCAGAAAGGAGGGGACCCTATACCAGTGAGAAAGGATCTTGTAATTCATTTCTTGTATCCTAACTGAGACTGAGGTCTTGTGAGTCAAAAGAAATGCTTTGTTCCAATCCTCGTCCGAGAGGACTTTACAAAGGTCCCTCTCCCATGCTAGTTGAAATGGAAGTTTCCGAGAGTCAGAGGGGGTAGTAAGGAGGTTATAAATCTTGGAGATCAAGTGTTCGGAGTGGACCCTTTGGATACGCCATGTCTCAAAAGGTTTCAGGGGTCTATGCAAGGACAATGGCAATTTATATGTGGCATAGAAGCTTCTCAGTTGGTAGTATTTCAATCTGGAGAAACGCGTTGAGGAAGGGTCTATGATAAGCTCTGAGTAGGATTTAAACGCGTTGCCCCCAGAGAGATCGTTGAATACTACAAAGCCTCTATGCCCGGTAAGAAGAGCGGAGGCGGCCTGTAAGGCATCTGGCAGAGAGGGATTTCCCGTCAGCAGGGTAAGGGGGCCTCCGGGAGCAAAGATATGCATGGAGGATGGGAATGTCCTATAGGTCCGTATTGTGGTCTGAGTTATTAGAGGTAGATTGCTTAAGGCCTTCTTTGGGAGCGTGGAGGGGGGCAGCCACCGAAGGGGTGCTACGGGGGAGCCATACAGCATCGACTCAATCTGGACCCATAGCTTATTATGCGCACAATGAAAACAGTCCAGAATCCTAGCCGCCACCGAGGACAAGAATTAGGCTTGGAAGTTTGGCATAGACAGTCCTCCCTCCAATCGAGGTCGCATCAGAGTGGCCCTAGAGATTCTGGAGTGTCTCTCCGCCCACACACTAGTTTCTATTTTTTAACATATCACTGGGTCCCTTTTTGATTAGGACCCCTGACAGGAGTGCTGCCCGCACTGTCCCATTGGCACCCTTGAGTATAGTCATTATACTAGATAATGTAAGGCAAAGGATATAAAAAGTAAACAAATTATCTGTACCTCTGCATTATAAAAAATTAAGTTAAAAGTTTGTTTTTCTGTTAAATGTTTTCTATTTTATCTGGCAGCAACAACCAAAATTGTGAATGCAACCCTTTTTTTGCTTCCTGAAAGAGAGGTTGCAGCACAGCAAAACAGCTTTGGGAAAAAGGTTTAAAGCTACGTATTTGAGCGAGTGAACGAGTGAGTGAACGAGTGAGCGAGTGTGTCTTCTTTCATGTGCATATTTTTAAGTGTGGGGACTTAATATTGAGGGACTTTAGATTTGGAGAGTTTAGAGGGGATTTTTTTCCTATATATCAGAGAGCTCAGCTTCTCTCTCTCTATCATATAACCCTACATATCAAAGAGCTCAGCTTCTCTCCCTTATTATATAACTCTTTATATCACATAGTTCAGTTTCTCTCCCTCTATCATATAACCATATATATCACAGAGCTCAGCTTCTCCCTCTATCATATAACCCTATATATCACAGAGCTCAGCATCTCTCCTCTATCATATAACCATATATATCACAGAGCTCAGCTTCTCTCCATTATTATATATCTCTTTATATCACATAGTTCAGCTTCTCTCCCTCTATCATATAACCCTATATATCACAGAGCTCAGCATCTCTCCTCTATCATATAACCCTATATATCACAGAGCTCAGCTTCTCTCCTCTATCATATAACCCTATATATCAGAGCTCAGCTTCTCTCTCTCTATCATATAACCCTATATATCACAGAGCTCAGCTTCTCCCTCTATAATATAACCCTATAGATCAAAGAGCTAAGCTTCTCTCCTCGAAAATATAACCACATATATCACAGAGCTCAGCTTCTCTCCTTTATTATATAACTCTTTATATCACATAGTTCAGCTTCTCTCCCTCTATCATATAACCATATATATCACAGAGCTCAGCTTCTCTCCCTCTATCATATAACCCTATATATCACAGAGCTCAGCTTCTCTCCTCTATCATATAACCCTATATATCACAGAGCTCAGCTTCTCTCCTCTATCAAATAACCCTATATATCAGAGCTCACCATCTCGGTCTCTATAATATAACACTACATAGCATGGAGCTCAGCTTCACCCTCTATCATATAACCCTACATAGCACAGAGCTCAGCATCTCTCCTCTATCATATAACCCTATATATCACAGAGCTTAGCTTCTCTCCCTCTATCATATAACCCTATATATATCACAGAGCTCAGCTTCTCTTCCTTATCATGTAACCCTATCACAGAGCTCAGCTTCTCTCCCTCTATCATATAACCCTATATATCACAGAGCTCAGCTTCTCTCCCTCTATCATATAACCCTATATATCACAGAGCTCAGCTTATCTCCTATAATATAACCTTATATATCACAGAGCTTAGCTTCTCTGCCTCTATCATACAACTATATATATCACCGAGCTTAGCTCCTCTCCTATATCAAATAACCCTAATTATCCCCGATCTTAGCTTCAATCCCTCTATCATATAACCCTATATATCACAGAGCTCAGCTTCTCTCCTCTATCATATATCCCTATATATCACAGGGCTCAGCTTCTCTCTCCTATCATATAACCCTATATATCACAGAGCTCAGCTTCTCTCCTCTATCATATAACCCTATATATCACAGAGCTCAGCTTCTATCCCCATCATATAGCCCTATATATCACAGAGCTCAGCTTCCCTCCCTCTATCATATAACCTTATATATCACAGAGCTCAGCTTCACTCCCTCTATCATATAGCCCTGTATATCACAGAGCTCAGCTTCTATCCCCATCATATAGCCCTATATATCACAGAGATCGTCTCCTCTCCTCTATCATATAAACCTATGTATCACAGAGCTCAGCTTCACTCCCTCTATCATATAGCCCTGTATATCACAGAGCTCAGCTTCTCTCCTATATCATAGAATCCTATATATCACAGAGCTCAGCTTTTTTCCCCCATCATATCCTGCTCTCAGAAAGGGCAGCATAAACCAACTGACAGGTTCCCTTTAACCCAAGTATTTGTACAACTGACAAGTTATTTTATATATGCAGCCTTGCACACTGCAGTGGGCATTGCAAACCTAGATTGTAACACTAAGAAGTGTTAGAGAATTATAACCACTCCTGCTATAGGCTTCAGTTTCATTGATCAGGTTTTCCTGTATGAAGTTGGAAGAAAGTCTGCTTTGGGTGTGTTATCTTGCTTTGAGTAATAAAAAAGATTGTATTGTACCTGCACATTGCCTGCTGTTTTTACCTGCAAATCCATCAAGGACAAAACAACCACCACCAAGACAGGGGGCTTATCCAAGAGTGTGAAGAACCACATCACCTCCCTACCGCAGACCCCTCTTCACTGTAACAGGGTAGTAAGGGAGGACTGGTGGACAACCTAGACTGCCACCATGAAAAGTGAGAGCAACTACTCCCATCCTCTCCTCTACTGCCCCTGGGTTGTTGCATTAAAATTAGCTTCACAAACAGCATAAACTTCAAGTGTGCCGTCTGCATGAAAAGATCCTAAAATGTCAGCTCCCAAATGGAAATGAAGGTTTGTTACCCATCAGAACAAGGGTTGATCAGCCATCTTTGATCTGTGTGTGGTGCTGTAGAGTTCATCCTGTCAAACGGTGTTGTTGAAAATACATTTATCACATTTGTGTTATTAGAGACTCTATCGTGCTGCATTCATTACAAACATCTGAAAGAACCTAGCCTGGTGAGTGTCTATTTCCTGAAACTTTATACTGAGCCTTTCCTGCAAGGGAAAAATGGAGTGAAAAACCGTGAGAGTGTAGATAGCTTGGAAATTACATCTGCCTAGCAACAGGAGCACCTGCTATTCTCCACCTAGATCTGAACACTGAAGTGGATTACAATGCCAAAAGCAAGCAGTCACTGTGATTTTGTTGTGCCATAGACTGAGGACTTTTCATTCAATGTAGAGCAACAACTGGAATTGAAACTTAAAAGGGTATTCTCACCATGGTGTTTTACAGAGTCACAGCCAGCTTCAGGCTCACACTTCCTGTTCAGGCTGTGGGAGGATCTACAGCAGTGACTGGCATATCAGCTCTGCTGTTCCCGGCTGATTCTGTGAGAGAGAAATTAGTGCTGGAGGTTTGTAAGCAGCAGTGCACAAGGCTAGAGAGCTCTAAAGGGTTAAAGTTTGTCAGTAATGTAAAAAAGGAAGGAAAAACGCTTATGATTGCCTCTTAGTTCCTGGAGAGAGAAAAATCCATAATATTAGTGTAAAATAAAAATAAAAAATTCCAGTGGAATAGGATTTGTCCACTAGTCAGAGTGCGTCTCTGGACCCATTTCATCCTGATTGGCCTCTGTTGATGTGAAAACAAGGTGTAATAATTTTACAATATCCTGACCTGACATGTTACTGGTATGTTACATATCTTTTCTAACCTTTCCCATGACTCTTGTGGTGTCTTTTTTTATAATCTCCTACTAACCTAGCAAAAGCAAACAACTCACTAGCTGAATATGATTTTCTTTCTTTATCCCTATTAGGGGGGTCGTGTAGTTTGTGGTGGGTTCAGCTTCCCTTTCCTCTACGTTGTCTCCTCCCTCCCTTAATGATGTTTGAAATGTCAATCTGTGTGTATCCTGGTCCTATTAGTGGACTAGGTACCTGTATTTCATATGCAGGTGGATGTACTGTGGCATCTCTGGGTGGTTCAGCGGAATAGCCCACATCACCACCCAAATTTTTATTATTTGCCTTATCATCTGGATCTTGATCAAAGGTATCGGTATACTCATGAGAAAAGTTTCAAAGGGGCCCAAACGGTCCAAAGGACAAAATGTCATGAATATTAACATTGATAATGCTGTGGGTAACCAACAAAAAACAGCCCTTCTTGATGAACATCAGGGGTACTATGTATTGGAATTAAAATGATTTAAAATTATCAGAGAGAGGAATGAAACAGAATTGAATATAAGTTTGATAGTTTGATAATCATTTTAATTTATGGCTTCCATCTTGTCTTCTTCAAACTTAAATCTTTGTGTAATATTCTGTATGAATTTCTGACTAGGATACAAGGACATGTTCTGTTCCGCTCACATCATAATATTTGGTCTAAGAGGCATTTGGTCTGACCGTGGCATTTGAATAACAGGTCATAGCTGCTGCTTATTTAAGGTTATTAGATTAGTGTAACTAAGGCAGATGTCAGAGTATTCATTTTTATTTTTTGGTAGATGGGAGGTGTCATGATTTTAATAATTAAATGGTTTCTTTACATTAAGACACTGATTGGATTGTAACCTATATCTTATGCTATATACTTATCTTTGATTGGATTGTAATATGCCTACCTTCTCTGTATGATCACGCCTATACCCTTTAAAAAATCATGTCAGTCCATAATAAAGCATTCTAATCTTTTGAATAGAATCACAGTGCATTGTTATGTTTGAAGGTCCGTGGGAGACAGAGAGGTTGCTAAGAAAGGATATCTACATCAAAAACAAAACGTCATTGAAAAAATAAAAAAGTTACGACTGTTGAAACACATGGAGGCGAAAACAAAATGTGCTGGTCATTCAGTACTTTTCAGGCTTAAGGGGTTAAAGTTCACCAATGAAACGGGAATACCTCTTTAAGATTTTGCTGCAAAAAAAAGTATTTATTAGACTTGGCCATGTTATGCGATTGTGAGCTCCGCAGTAATATTTTGCTTTTGGATGATTTCTGACATTCCCCAACACAATCCCCGTGCTTCGGAGTTCAGTTGCTGGCAGCTCTAACAAATCCACTTTGTAACAAGTGTGCTGAGTGTTGTGGCTTTTGTGTATGCACAAGCTCTTAAGGTGAGAGAAACATCTCACACTTAAGATTACAATCTTGTTTCACACTTACTACACTACAAGCACACTGGTCTGTCTTTTACTGTCTCCTTATCTATTAATTAGACAAATGCTGCCAGGACTTTTGAGTTAGCATTATGTTGTGGGAGCTGCCATCTTTGCTCCATCTTTGCCTGCTGATGCTAGAGAAAGAAAGGAGAAGTCTACCCAGAGACTTGTTAACTGCTAACTTGACCATTGCTCATGTGGCATACGGGCGCTTGTCTTGAGCTTTTAAAGGGGTTTTGCCACAAAGTAAAATTGAGGTGGGAAGTTTGTAAATTAAATAATAAAAATTTTCAGCATTCATCATTATTAAAAATTCTGCACCGTTTTTGTTTAAGCTGCTCATTTAGTGATCCATTGTTTACTGCTCATCTCCAGGAGATACGACCAGGGACTAGAGCTCCTCAGTCCTGGTTGCACATGCTCAGACATCACCTCTTCTCTCAGGCAGCTACTGAGTGTTCAAACCCCGGGTGCAGTCCTTCTACTCCTGTCCTTTGGACTAGTTAGTAATAAGTCAAACAGTGCTAATAATAAAAAAGAAACCTCAATAAGGTATGTGCATTGATAAAAAAAAATCCACAGGTTAAGTTCCTGCAGAGATCTGAACCAAGGACCCTTATGCTGTAAAGCAAAAATGTTACCTCTGAGCTACAGTGTAGCTACTTACAATAAACAGACCTTTCTTTGACTAGAGAGAGGAAAGGAATGGAGATGTCATCCTGCTGGGTCACATGATATGCAATTCAACAAATCACACACGTCCCTTTCTGAGCACACACAGCTGAAGAGCTGGATGCAGGAGGCTCTAAAGAATGGTGACATCACTCCATGATGTGTCTTATTAGTAGCACAGGAGGTTGTTAATGTTTTCTAATGACAAATGTTAATCCTTTAGAGCTCAGTAGCCTTCTGCATTTCTGTTAAAACCTCTCAATCACCAGGCCCTGTCCCTCTAACAGGCTCAGCCAGGAATAACAGAGCTGATATGCCAATCACTGCTTTAGAACCACCCTCAGCCTGAACAGGAAGTGGGAGCGTTGGGCTTGCTGTGAAGAGCAGACTCTGTAAAAAAAAAAAAAAGGGGGATGAGAAAATCTGTTTTTTTTTTATTTGTTATATTTTTGATTGCACTTTTTTTAGGTGGAAAAATATAATATCTTAATGTTAAATGTGGGTTATATTAATTTCCATTAGCAGAATGCAGTAATTGAAGCACTCTCCATATATTTAAGGGCATGCTGCATGTTTAAATACATAGCATGCTCTAGGTCTGATGTTTTTGTGGCATTTTTCCACCATGAATTGTGTCAGGAAGCCCTGACTAGTACAAGGCTGAGCTTGAGGCTACTGGATGGTTGGTTTGTTAAAACTAAAAAGAATGTGAAAGGTTGAACTGTATGGCTATACTGTGCTCAATCATTATGCTGTATTAAACTAAATCTACCCTGACAGTGGAGGTTTAGCATCTTGCTGTTAGACTGCACACAGAATAGAAAAATGCCTCTAATTGTTTTCTATTGCTATGTACATGAACCATTAAATCTATTTTAGTTCCCTTGCAGGTGTTTTCTCATATGACTTCCAGGTCCCAAAACAAAATTCACACATCACTGAACAAAAACATCTGGCATACTTTCTGAATGTTTTACATTGTTTTATTACTGGGAAAAGGCAGACAATATCCAGCAAATCCCATAAAAACAATAGCGTTTATTTAAAAAACACAGGAGATAACATCCACATCCAGTATCCTGAGCAAGACAAAGCGATAGGCTTAAGTGACTAAACCCAAAAGACTATCACTTTGTCATACTCAGGATTCTGAATGTTTAGATTTTATTCCCTTTTTTTTGGAATAAAAGTCATTGTTTTATGGGATTTACTGAATATCATCTAACTTTTTCCAAATTATCTGCCGAGTTTGTTCTGCACTGGATCCTTGCATTTACAAAGCAGAGGTATCAGTGAGCTGTTTTCAATATTTTTTTTTTCTAGTTATTTTATTACTGGCATTACTGATAAATTATAGTTTTTTCCACTTTAGATTTAGGTTGATTTCAAATTCGACCTGAACCTGAGAGGTTTTATATGGGTTGACATGTCGAATTTTGGCTAAAATCATCCCCCAAAAAATCAACCCTATAGGTTATCATACATTAAAGGTGTTGTCTCACAATTCAAGGATTGTTTTTTATGTTAAAGATCTCGCAAAAACAAGTCACTTTGCAATATATGTCCATTAACAGTGTTCTGCCTATTACTAGATATCCCCTCTTGTATGGGCTGCATCAGCTCCTCAGGTCGCTATAGCTACAAATCTGTTTGATCCCTCCTGATAGGCTGTTAGCACTGGTTGCTAAAGCTACAGACCTAGCTTCTACTTCAGCCTAGTAGAAGCCAATAAACACGCCCCTGAATCCAAAATGAAACCAAGAAAACAGGACTGAGGTAAGATGAATCAATGTAGTGAGACAACCCCTTTAACTTTCCATTCCACAACACTCCCAGTCCAGCAGTGCTCCTGTTGCAACATCAATTCCAACACCACTTCCGGTTACCATAACATAGGTGTAAACCCTATGTTGTGGGTAAACAACACCTAAAGAGTAACCCCTATGTTATGATAACCAAAGTGACAAGATATCAGACTACAAGTAATGCTAAATTAGGAGCACCACTGTGCGCACCATGGAAAAGTCAGCTAATTTTAGGATAAAGGTTTGTTTTAGAAAAAAACATGGGTTAAGGCTGTCCTAAGCCTAAATTTTTTCACAAATTGAATCCAACCACTGTTTAACTGAACAGGGTTCTATGGAGTCAATGCATTTTAATTCACTGCGTTTTATTCCAAAATGATAAAGGACTTTACTTAAGCACAATATCATAGTGGGCTAATAAATAGGGAAAACTGAGTATAAATGGGAATATAGATGTATAAGTTATAATTTAAATGGTGCTACCTTTCAAAGTTTATAGATTTTATTTCTATTTATGATACTCTGTCATGAGTTAAAAAACATTTAAACAGAATATTGTGCTTTTTTCTTATAATCACCCTTTGGATGACAAAGACATTCTATACATTTCTAAAGATAGTTTGTAATGCTTCATTTTCCCTGTGGTGGCACTGCTGGAAAATGAAACAAAAACTGCAGATTCCCCATAGATGGCAAGAATTTTTGTAATCATCAGCATCAAGGTAACCTTTATCTACAATCAAAACACAAGTACTGCAAAAAAAAGTATGTTTTTGTGTCATAGGAATACCTTTAAAATTCAGCACGTCTCCATATATTTTATTTTATTGTTTCCATTTGCTGCCAAATTGTAAGGCCCTAGAGAGGTGTATAATATTTTACAAAAATCATGACAAACATTGACACTAGCTTAAGTAAACTGTAAAAACTTGAGGTCTGATTGAACAAGGAATTTTGGGGAAACCTCTGTTTTTCAAAAAGCAGCCTAATAAAGCCAGGTCTATTTGTCAGCTCCTAACAAAGGATCGAGCTTGTTGACCTAAAATTGACTGACAGTTACCTCTATGTACAGTGGGTACGGAAACTATTCAGACCCCTTTAAATTTTTCACTCTTTGGGCCACATGTATGAAAACTGTTGAGGTCTAAAACTCCCTTTGTTGCCCATAGCAACCAATTAGAGCACCCCCTTTTTTTCTTTTGCATCTTAAAAATGAGAGAGGCGCTCTGTTGGTTCCCTAGGGACAAAAAAAGTGAGTTTTAGCCTAGACCGTTTTATACATTGGCTCTTTTGTTTCTTTGCACCATTTGATAAGCAAAAAAACTTATTTTTTTGCACTTTAAATTACATTTGCACCCATCTTAAAAGGGGAAAAAAAAACAGAAATGTAGATATTTTAAAAATTTTATTAAAACCAAAAAAAACTGAAATCAATGGTCATAAATTTTTTGCCCTTTGGTTCCCACTCATTTTTAAAATCACTGCTGTCAATTTCCTCCGATCCCCCTTGAGATGGTTCTACCCTTCAATGGGTCCAGCTGTTTTAAAAAACTGTTTGGGGATTTGTTTTAGTAAAGACACAGCCCCTTCTATATAGCCCTAAGCTACAGTGCTTCAGAGCACATATGAGGTCTAAGGAATCCCAAAATGGCTCAAAACAGAATTGTGGCAAGGCAGCACCAAGGGTCCAAGGCACGTGGCCCCCATTTTTTTTAAAGAAGAAGAATTTGGAATTTTCCTGACCTGGCCGTCCGGCCAAATAAGCAACTGGGAGAGAACCTTGGTGCAAGGTAAAAAAACCCCAAGTCACAGTGGCTGAGCTCCAGAGACTCGGGAGATGGGAGAAAAGTTCCATAAAGTCAACTATCCGCAGCCGTCCACCAGCGGGGTTTTTGGTAGAGTGTGTTGACAGAAGCCTCCCCTTTAAAGAAAGACTATGAAAGCCCGAAACATTTTTGAAAAAAAAAACCATGAAGGACCCCCAGACTATGAGAAATAAGATTCCGGGTTGATGAAAAAAAGATTGAATTTTTTGGTTTTAATTGAAGCATTTGTGGGGAAGAAAAACCGGGGGTACTGCGCATCACCTGCCCAATATTTTTCCAACAGTGAAACGTGGTGGCGATCAGTATGGGGGTGTTTTTCCACGGGACAGGAAAAAACTGGTTGTAATTGAAGGAAAGATTAATGCAGCCAAGTACAGCGATATCCTGGATAAAAACCTCTCCCACAGTGCTCTGGACTAGTGTTGAGCGATTATTATCGACAAAGTTGAAATCGGCACAGTTTTTATGGTGTTTTGATTTTTTAGATATGCATAATTTTGGTTTAAAAATTTTGCATATCATTAAGATCGCGCCTTTTTTCCCCGGGCCCTTCCCGTATTTTGGCGGCCGCAAATCGCTTACGAATGAGCGAGTGAGATGTGTGTGCGACGTCATGACGGGGGTGGTATGGGTTTCGATTGGCTGGAAAAATTCACATGACCCTGTTTACATAGAAAGGTTTTTCCCGTTCAGCCTCAGTGTCTCTCAGCGTTCGAGCAGAAGGACGTGCGCCTTGTTGTTCCAAACAGTCACAAAATTTTTATATTTCTTCACAGAAAAAAACCCTACTATTAGCTTGATCCTTACAATTTGTTAGTTAAGGGTTGGAAGATTTTATGGTTACTTGGAATTTTAAAGGAGCTCTACCGCTGAAAAAGGGCAGGGGGGACAAGAGGGGACCCCCGCAGGCAACCAAAAACAACTCTATAAAGAATCTGGGTTTTAAATTCACCAAGACTTATGAGACATTGACTGCAAAAGTTTATTATTAACGTTTTTTATTGAAATTTTCCTGGATATTGGGCGCCTGAATTATGGATACACAAACTTTTTAGTAACTGCAGGTCTCTTGTTAGGTGCAAAACTCCATTTTTATTATCAGTTACTTTCAGAGGTGTTATTTTCCAAATTTTGCCCTTCCACCCTTTTTTGATATTCCACCTTGCACTTAAATTTGAAAACCCGCAATTATTAGTCCCGCAGGTGAATTAAAGGTGCCAAAAATTTTGTTTATACAAATAGACAAGCTCATAAAGAATACTGGAAAAGTTCACCAAGCTTAGTGAGACATTGCACTGCAATAGCTGTATTTTTTAACAGTTTTCTATTGAAAATTTCCGGGAATTTTGGGGCAGCCTAATATAGGATACACATCTTTTCAGTAACTGCAGATCTTTTTTGTTGGTGCAAAACTCCGCTTTTATTACATAACATTTCGATAGGTGTTCATTTTAAATTTTGCCCTTTCCCCCTTTGTTGATATATCCCCTTTTTGCACTTAAATTTTGAACCCAGAAATTTTTTTAGTCACCACGGGTGAATTGAAAGTGCCAAAAATATATTGTATTGTACGAATAATAACAATGTTTTTGACTTTGGCGCACTAAGCTTTTTTTCATTGAGGCAGCTTGCACTTAAAAATTGAATCACTTTTTTGTAGTAAAACCACGGTGAATTATGGGTGAAAAAAATACCTTTATTACCCAATACATTTCAATACTGTTTTTTCATTTTGGGCGCGGGCCAGCTTTGTGATAGATCTACTTTGCAGTTTTATTTGAACCAGAAATTTTGTTTTAATAAAAAAGACTTTCCAAAAACTCTTCCATACCTTCTCAAATTTTGTATATTTCTAACATGGAGCGAAATTTCAGGGGGTAAGCGAGCAAAGGGGGGGGTTTAGGACATGGGGGGTAGAGGACGAGAGAAGGTGTCCTTCCTTTGCTGGCGACAACCCATGCCACGGATCGTCATTTTGTAGGAAACCGTCGGGCCTTCATGTGGGTCGGGGGCCCGTAAATCTCAGAACAACAGCGTCCCGATCTGTCCTTCAGTGGTTAATAAAAACCTGCCCCGCAGTCTTCCTCCTGGGGCCTCCCAGTCAGGCCAAAAATGTCGTAAAATCACACACCACATCCGTCCAACTAAGAAACCCCAAATGTCAACTGTGTCCCCACCACGGGATAATCCATTTTCTGAAGACCTTTTTGATGAAAAAATGGGGTTTTGGGTAAAGAAGGCAGGGTTTAAAAGATAAAAGGGGCCAAAGGGGATGATTTTCTCTGCCCTGACGCCCATTTACTGATGCCATAAAGGGAGGAAAGGAACCCGGTCAATCGGCAAAAACCCGGCGGGGGCAACCCCTTGCACCCCTCTTGCTTGTACCCCGCACCCCTTTTAGCAGAATGTCAGGACGACGTAGTCACCTGGTTGATGATATGATGACGACATTGCGATCCAACGTGGTCTATTCAGCAAATTTTTTGCGGGGGCTTATCATGGAAAGAGGAGGAAGACGATAGGGTATGTCATAGGTTCTGCCTCAAAACGGGAAGGGAAATCACTGAAGTCCACTGATATGATTCCCACCAGGGTCATGCAAACCCCGCTCCCGCTTATCGCCGTAAAAAAGGTCCGGACCCTCAACGGGGCCTTCTTTGACCAAGCCTCTGATTCCCTAGCGATGTCATATGCCGCCTATGCCGTAAACGCATAATAGAGGCAAGAACCTTTGGTGGGTTAACCACCACCCAACATTTCAGTCACATGCAGCAATGCTGAGTTAAATGGAGGAAAAACTTGGCAAAAACAGCCCGACGCCGGGCCCCCCAACCACGTCACACCCTCGCTCCGCCCCCCTCCTCCTCCCCCCACCCCCAAAAGCGTTCCTCAGCTGCCCATGTCTCTCAGAGCTGATCAGGGATCAGCCTCCGCTTCGCCCCCACCCGCCCGAATACACCAGCACCACCAGACCCCATCCCACCCCTTTTCCTTCCGCCAGTTTTACGCCCGCACGCCGACAGCGGGCCCGCTTGCACCAGCCTTTTGTCTTCCGTTTGGGAGCAAAGAAACACTTTAAAAACCCCAAACCATCCCCCAAAACCAAAAGCCTGAAAAGTCGGGGTTGCCCGGCTTTTTGGGCCTTTGGAAAAATTTTCCCCTTTTCCCTTGGTGGACCAGATGGGTTTTTCCCCCACATCATGGCCCTTTCCTCCCCCCAAAACCAGATGCCGGCAGGCTTTCTTTTCCTAAAAACCGTCCCTGCCCTGGGCCCGCCACGTTCATCTAAAAAATTTAAAACGCGTTGTCTGCATCTGTGGCCCGGAAAATCCACTGACCACCCACCATGGACAGTAAGCCGGCTAAGGGCCCCTATTCCTTGACGCTCACTGGGTGGCTGGGTGGGTGTCTCTGAGGGTGACGGTGGGTTCAGGCTGGCGCAACGCTGTTTTGGGGACCCTCCAACAAGGTCAGGACTGTGGCGGCTCTCCCAATGAAAAACCGAGCGCTGGCGGGTGCCCAAGAACCTTTTGCCCGGCAAGGGGTTGCGAAACGGGCGAAATCTTCTGGCCGCCCAAGTCGGTAGCCTGCAGCCATCCCCTTTCCCGGCACATGTCATGAACCTTGTCGTCCAGAATTTCAAAAACTACCCGGGTTGGCTGCCTGCTGGGAAGGGTCAAATCTAAGTTTGCATTCCCCGTTCGCACCCTGCTTCGTCCCGCCTACGCGTTGCAGTTTACTCGGGCCCCCCCGTAAAACCCTCCATTGCGTGGGAACACCTGTAAATTTCCCCCCTCCCCCAAACTCCAGCATTGGGGCAGCACACAAGCCATTACGCATACGAAATGAGACATGGCCTGAAAACAGCGGTGGGACCTCAGGGTGTTGATCCACCGAGGTTGAGGCAGGTGAAAGAGCTCTGCACCATCCTTTCCAGTTTTGAAGAAGCCACCAAAAAAATCAGTGCGGACAATGCCCCTTTTCAGCATGGCTTGTGGTGATTTTTTCTGGAACGTCGTTGGACCCCTCTGAAAAAAACAGGTCCCGCCCCGACGGGGACGAGACGGGGCACAGACAGACCGAGCCTTTCTCTCCTCAAATCCACAAGGGCCCCACAGTTTCACAAATTTTATCGGGTTTCATTAGGCAGGGTTCGGGGGCCAGAGCTAGTGCAAAGGGGGGCTCCCTCAGGGTGAATCATCTCAGGCAATTTAGGGCTGTGTTGAAACTGTGCCGGGGGCAGCGGAGGAGGAGGGGGATTCCCAACACCGACGTTACCGACGCCCCCTTGGAAAGAGGGTTTGGGGCGAATTTGAGGCGGGGGAGGAAGATGAGGAAATCAGTTTTAG
>JAODAL010016266.1:0-81197 GCA_025379985.1 Phyllomedusa bahiana | reverse complement strand
GAGGAGTGCGCCGGCAGAGCAGGTAAGGATCGCGGGCTGCTGCGGGTGGTCACCGGTGCTATGACGTCCTCTAGGATCTTTAGGTGCTGGCCGCCGCTCTCCGGACCCGACAGGCAAGATGGTGCCTCAGGCGTGGATGCGCGGGATGGCAGGAGTTCACCTGCTAACTCCGAGAGCGGGGCAAAGAAGTTAGATATGGCTATGCCCTCCGCCTCTGGTGTCTTGGGGGTCTTGGCGACCTTTTTGCCCCGCTTGCTTCCCATGGTAGGTGCTGTAACGGCTGGATTTAGGGCTTCCAGGACGGAGCTCCTCTCCCGTGCGTCTTGCTCCTTACATCGCTAGCCACGCCCCCCCTTTTTGCTTTTTTTTAACTTTTTTACACTTGTTTACACTTTTTTTTACTTTTCCCCATAGGGGATTTGTAACAGCAATCTTCAGATTGCTGTTACAAGGCAGGCCAGTACACAGCATTGCTGCTGTGTATTGGTCGCCATGACCACTGTCAGTCACGATACCCACAATGCATTGTGGGCATGCTGACGTCACAGATGGCCCTGGAAAGGGACTTTCACTTCCCGGGGCCGTCTGTTAAGCGATCACTGCCGCACTGTAGTGTGGTAGCACGCCGGGAGCAGACAGGAGGGGTTCCCTCCTCCTGCCTGCAACTTAGCTCCGACGATCTTAATTGATCGTCGGAGTTAAGGGGTTAAACATCCGCAGCCGGAGCTCACTCCGGCCGTGGGTGATGTGGCATGAGGCCAGCGGTAATTTACCGCTGGTCCCATGTCGCGATCGTACAGGGCTTGCCTGTAAGCCCGCACGATCGCCAGGATGTATGCATACGTCCATTTGCGGAAACGCACTTCCCGCTAGGACATATGCATATGTCCCATGTCAGGAAAGGGTTAAATGGGTTTTATCTTTACTCGCTTTTGCAGATTTGAGCTGCTTCTATCTGTTTCAGTTTTAAATCCAGTCCCTTCTCTCAGTAGGCATGCCTCCCCTCACTGTGACAGTGAAACAGTGAAAGGGAAAGGATGTCTGGAGAGGACAGCTGTGAAGTCTCCTGCAATGTTCTCTTGTCTGCAGAGCTGTCAGCTCCAGGCTGCACAAGCTCCTTGTAAGCAGAACACCCTCATTGGTGTAACGAGAAAACCCTCATTGCTGTAAGAAGCTATACACACAGCCTGAACTGAGGAAACAAATGTGAGAAATGCACGCTGCCTCCCCCTTCCCCCTGTTATCAGGCAGTAGGTAGGTCAGACTGTATAAGGGTATGTTTACACGGCTTATTTTGCGCATTTAGACGCATATTGTGCTTTATATGCGGCAAAATGCATGCTGCAATTACAGTGATTTATAGCTCTCATAGAGAGCTATGGATTACGCTTCGTCTCCATGCACATACAATATGATCGTATTTTATGCGCGGGGGTAGAATTGCAAATTACACACTGCTGACAATGCATGTCAGTGGGGCTGGCCGGGTGCTTTGGACTTACGCTCTGATTAGTGCATGGTTCCAAACCACACGGCGTATTGCGGCGCATACTATACGCGCCGGAATAAGCTGTGTGAAGATACCCTTAGGCAGTGTTATATGGGAGGAGAGCAGTGTATAAGGCTTTGATATACGAGGGAAGAGTGAATCTAATTGCTAGAGACTCAGTAATTGTCCAGATCCTTTACACAGAGCTGAGATAGGAGCATAGAGAAGCTGAGACACCTAGTTTCACTTTCATATTCCACATCTCAGAGGGGAGTAAGCACATAGTGCAGGCAGCCAATCACAGCACAAGGGGCATTTCCCATCCAGGATGCATGTCTGTACAGGCTGAATGACATACCACTCAGCCAATCACAGAAAAGGGGGCGTGTCCCGTCCAGCTGCTGCAGAAATACTGTATTTTTCAGACTATAAGATGCACCGGACTATAAAACACACCTAGGTCTTAGAGGGGGAAAATAAGAATAAAAAATTTTAAGCAAAAAAATTGAGAGCTGAAGAGTAGTTTTTATTGATACCATTTTGGGATAAATGTGACTTTTTTGATCACTTTTTATTCCAATCTTTTCAGGATATAAAATGACCAAAAAACACAATTTTGGCTTTTGGAATTTTTTTTCTTCTACGGTGTTCAGCGTACGGGATAAATGATGTTATATTTTAATAGATGTGTTTAATGTGTTGCCATTTATGGACAATTATGCTGCCAGGTGTTTGAAGATGATTTCTTACAATGAAAGTCATTCTTATAATATAGTGACATAGTAGATAAGGTAAGAAAAGATCCATTGAGTCCAACCTATACTGTAACCTATACTGTAACTGATCCATAGAAAGGCAAAAACCCCTATGAGGTGGATGCCAATTGTCCCATACAACGAGAAAAATTCCTCCTCGACTCCAAATATGGTAATCAGAATAAATCCCTGGACCAAAGGCAGGAGCTCACTCTGGTTGTGGTCGATTAACCCCTTTGATGCCGTAGAAGCATTTCCATTCCTGCAACACAATTCTGGGGTTCCAATGCTCTCCCTAGCAACCCAGTAGCCTAACAAAGGCTTCCGTGTTTCCTGTAACATCACTGCCTACAGGGAGCATATTCCTATCTCTCTACAATAGGCTGTATACCCACCTAAAAGGACATATATGCCTACCATCTACAAGGGGCTGTATATCTAGCTATCTACCTACAGGGTGCATACATACCTACCGATCTACCTACCTATCTACCTACAGGAAATATATATCCCTACTGATCTACCTACAGGGAGGCATATACATACCTATTTACCTACAGGGGATATATATACCTACCTATGCATGGACAAGGGGCATTAACCTATCTATCTAGCAGAGCTGTGAAGTTGGAGTCATGGAGTCGGTGCCCATTTTGTCAGAGTCATTATAAAATGGACCGAATCAGACTCCCAAAAATATATAATAAATTGGTACAATTAGTTCAATGCAGTGCTAAGATCTTAAGGAATTGGGTCTTGCCAGTGCTACTGCTCCCATATCCCAGTATTTGGATCAGTGGAGCAAGAAACATTTTTCACTTGCTTTCAAAGAAGTCGAAGATTTCAACCATTCATCAGAACTAACTGTGCACGAGGTAATTCCTTTATACCCTTAAAATGTTAAATTGTTAGAGATGTTGCCCCTGTGTTTACCGCTTTGCCCCCAAGCCAAGTTAATGTAGAGAGGCCGTTCTCTAGCCTGGAAATAACGAGATCAGATATGAGGTCATCTATGAAGTATCTGATGGGGGTGATATGATTCTCAGAACAAATTCATAGACTCCACAAATGTTATTCAGTACATTTTTGTTGAAAACTGTTTTTCCCACTTACTGCAATGTTTTGTAGATTTACAATTTAAGTTTTTGTGTTCTAAAGTTGTATGCAATAAATATATTTTACAATGACAAGAAAAGGGTAACAATGTTTTGAACTTGTGACTTTCAGGTTCCATGTCTCACCCTCCCAAAAGCTTTGAACATGAGACTAACATCATTTTATAGACAATCATCTTGGCTATCTTACTCATAATTTTGACCTGCAACTATTTAGCATATGCTTAGTTATTCAGATTCTTGTCATGTATCTGTATTGTTACTGTTGTGCTCCTGGTAGTGAGACAACCTTTTTCATATACAACAAATTACAACCTCTTCTCACATTCCCTAATAGCTCAGTGTGTGATTAGGTTGATTCCCAAGAGTAAGGTCGCTGGTTGGAATGGGGGCAGCGATGAAAAAGGTTTATTCCAAGAAAAAAAAAAACCGCTTAATCTGCTCTTCGATAGCATTTCTCTCACCCCAAGAAAACTGCAAAAACTGCATAATGGGGGCCCCTATGACAGGGGGAAAGCATATAAATAAAGGGTCCATTCATCCATTCCAAAGCCTGATGACAGAACTGAGGTGGCTCGTATGCTTTGTAAGAGTGAGATCATAGACATCCATGCAAGCACTGTGCAACGTGCATTATACAAGTCTGGAATGATGGCCCAAAAAAAGATGAACAAGCCTCGTCTTCAGTCTTGCCATAAGAAGCGTTGGCTTAATTTGGGGGAAATGAAAATAAAAGTCAATAGATTTGGGCTCTTTTTGGGGGGAAAGGGGTTTTGGAAGAAAGGGGGGCCAACAGATCAAAAAATTAAAGACACTGTAAATTCTCGGTGGGGGAAAAGCCTGGGATTAGGGAGGGTTTCACAGCCAAAAAGATGTTGGTTACTTGCCCAGGATCAATGGTTAAATCTCGTGCTGGGGAAATATGTGAGTTTTCCTACAAGATGAGTTACTTAATATACTCGTGCTTTACTATGGGTTTTAAAAAGGGAAAGATAACTTTTGTGTTCCAGGGGGGCCCAAGGGCCCCAAAGATAGTAAGTTTGGCACAGAAATTTGATTAAACGACAAGGGAAGGGTGGGAGTTGCTGTTTTTGGGCCCTCCACATTTTCTCAGATCTAAAACTAAATTCAAACAGGGGTTTTTTTGGCGTGGGGTTGGACTAGTGTGCACCAACATTGGAAACTTTTGTAGAAGGGGCCCTGGGATCGGATTTGGGACGAGCCCAGGGCTTGAATTTTGATAAAAAAGCCTAAAAGGGATTCGGGGCGTGTGAAAAACCCAAAGGTGGTTTTTACCAAATGTAAAAAAAATTAAAAAAATTTAAAACTTTTTGTTTTTTGGGAAAAAAACGAAAACAATGCTTTTACGGGCCAAGAACCCTGAAAACTAAGAGATGCTAATACTTGCAAGTAAAATTTTTATTTTAAAATTTTAACTAAGATGATTTACCCTTACAATTTTTACATAGTTAATATTTAGTAGGGTTTGAAAAAGGACATTTGTCCATAAAGGGTTCAAGTAAAGGGTGGGGAAAAAAAAGGGGGTGAAGGGAGGGGGGAACAAGGTTTTAAAAGCCCAGCTCCCCCAATGGTTAATGCCCAAAAGCTAAGAACCAAACTGCTCCAGGGGAGACTCCAGTCGGGCCCACCCCCGGGCCAGGATCCAAAATTTTTACATAACTATGAAAGATTAATTTTTAATTTTGACCGCATGCTTTTTTTAAGTCAAATGACCCTACCAGAACGCCCATATTTTTTTTCAAAAAGAAAATTCCCCCAAGTTTTTCTCCCCTAGGACAAAAGATGCCTCCCAATTATTCGTATCCAGATGCAGAACCTTAATTTATCCCCATTGAACTTCATTTGCCAAATGGGATGCCCCAAAAACTCAGGGGTGTCCCGGTTTTGCTTGCCCAAATTTTGAGCATCATCCTTTGATTGGGATACCCTACATAGCTTTGGGGTTTCTTTCAAAAAAAAGAAACCCTGCTACTGGGTTCCTTCCCCCAAAATCATTAATTAAAAACATTAAAAAAAAGAGAACCCAAATACTGATACTTTGGCCCCACCACTCTAAAAAGGGGGCCCCCTCGAGTGGGTCATTTTCCACCCCTCTCTGAGTACGATCCCATAGCCAAATTTTTAATCCAATTACACACTGTTATTTTTTGACCCAATGGATTCTAATTTCCCCAAAAAAACGCTTTGAGGGCAGTATCAAACGCCCTTTGCAAAGTCTAAGAACCAAAAACCACAGCCGCCCCGTATCTAGACTTTATTTTCCTCTTCATAAAAAGTAGAAACAGGTTTGGGTTTGGGCAACTTTCTCCTTAGTAAAACCTGCTTGGGAATCACTTATAATATTGTATTCTCCCCCATTTTCTGTATATTGTCCCTTATGAGCCCCCCAAAAAATTTTTCCCAATTTTTTTAAGTTTGGGAAAATACATTTGGCCCTTTTGCCCGTTCCTGGCACTATACCAGTCACCCCGGAAACCCCTAAAAAATCATAAAAATAAAGGGGGCCCCGATAATGAGCTGAGCTTTTTTTAAAAACTTTGGGGGGGTATGCTATCAGGGCCTGGGCCTTTGTTCACAATTAAAACTTATTTAAAATTTTCTTTGGGGGCCATTTTTTACATGAGCCAATCAATTATTAGCGATGATGTATTAACAGTACTGATACCCCCTAATCTGCACTGGGCCCACCCCATCAAAAAATGCTTTTGATCATTAGTATTTTTATTAGTTGAAAAAACCTTTTTTAGTAGCTATGACCTCCCGGTCCCCCGTGACCCGCTCCCAAATTTCAGTTTTTAAGGGGCCTACATGCTCCCAAAATTTTGGGTTTTTTGGGAAATTTTTATGCTTAAAGAATTTCTTTGGGGTTTTTCTTGCTGTCCTTTGCCAAACCCGCCTTTAAATTTTTAATTTTTTTTTTTTACAAAAATTTTTTACAGAGTTTTTTAAGTCTTTGTAACCTTTTTAAAGGTTTTATGCTGAACCCCCCCTGGGCATAATTTTTTTTAAAAGCCCTTTTTTATTATTTACTGCCCCTTTTAAATAAGGTAGAAGCCATTTTTGGATTTAGTTTTTTTAAACAACCCATAATTGTTTCCCATAGGGATATATTTTGCTATAAGTTCCCCAAAAGTATATTTTAAAACTTTCCCCCTTTGGGGTTCTACATTTAATATTTTGCTAATGCTGTCCCCGCCCATGTCCTGTATTACCTTCCCCCAGTTTGGGGGAAAAAGGGCCCTTTTTAAAAATTAAAAAGTTTTTGCCCCCCCGCTCTGTGTTTTTTTTTCCCGTTTACGCTTAAAAAGAATTGTTTTGTGTCGCTGTTACCTTGAATTTTTTAAAAAACAGTAACAGTAACAAGTTCTGCTTTGTTAAGGGAAAATTTCCCGATCCA
Source organism: Phyllomedusa bahiana (assembly GCA_025379985.1). Taxonomy (NCBI): domain Eukaryota; kingdom Metazoa; phylum Chordata; class Amphibia; order Anura; family Hylidae; genus Phyllomedusa; species Phyllomedusa bahiana. The sequence continues at coordinate 74,420 of JAODAL010016266.1, read as the reverse complement.
CAGAGCCCTACTTTTTAGTGGGATCCTCCCCCCAAAATGCCCCATAAAATTATCCTCTTACAGATTGTGGAACTTCCTTCCCTTTTCAGTTGATGCAGAACCGTGACCCCAGTCAATGTCTGGGTAATTAAAATCACCAATCATTATCACAGTACATGACGGTGCGGCGCGCATCATTTGATTATGCATCTGTGTCTCTATTTCCTCAGTGATGTTCGAGGATCTATAGATTACGCCAAAAATATTTTTTTCTGCATTAACCCTCTTGCGTTTCCACCCACAATGTTTCCACATCTTCAGCAACTTCGTCCTCTATTTCCTCTTTCACATTTGCCTTCATATCACTACTTACATACAGATGCACTCCTCCTTCCCTCTTATTCGCTCTGTCCTTCCTAAATAGATTAAAACCTTAAAGGTTGACGTCCCAATCATGTGAGAAGTCCAGCCATGTTTCAGCAATACCAACCACATCAATCTGCTCCTCTAGAACTAGCACCTCAATCTTCCCCATTTTGTTTGCAAGACTTCTGGCATTTGTGAATAAACATTTTAAGTTCCCTTCCAGTTATACACTTTCCATCGACGGTTTGGGATTATATCTAACGCGTTCATGAGACGTACATTAGATCCTCCACCTACCATGTATTCTGTCATTGGTTCCAACATGGACCACGACAGCTGGGTATCACCAGCCCCTACCGGTAATTTTTAGGGGTGAGCGATACTATCGACAATCGTCGGCATGATTTTTATGTTTTCCGGAATTTTCCGATGATGCGATAGTTTCCGTGAAAATCTTAAAGATAATCGTTAACACGTTTACTATCGCGCTTTTTTCATCGTTTCCTGTAATTTTGGTGACCAGCCAATCAGCTCAGAGCATAGAGGGGGGTGAGGGGAGTATTCGATGTCAGCTGTGGGCGGTGTATGGATCTCATTGGCTGCAAAAATCACATGACATCGTTTTATGTATACGGCTGCATTTCCTGATCAGTCTCATTCCTAAACTATCTCACTACAGAGCAACACGTCTTGCTGCCTGTCCCAATAGCTGTTGTCACAGCTCAGAGACAGTCTTTTTTTATACAAAAAACCATCCTTACAAATATCAGTGGCACACTAAAGACTAAATAAAACCTCAAGGTATATGAAAAACCTGGGACTCTTAGTTTACAGTAATTGATCAAAGATTGTATTAAGCTCACCTCCCAAAACATCAAGGGGATCCCAGAGCAGGTGAGTCCCTACACTAAATATACTTCCTCACTAGGCGTCAATCCAGACTGCAATTTCAGGGAATGGTAGGAACCACCAACTGGGTCATCCTGCACTGGTTAAAAAGAGACAGCTGTGTGCAGCAAGCCAATGAGATTACCAATCTCAAATGAACTACAAAACATACTGAAGCTGTGCACATCTAAAATATATTCTGAAAAACGTAAGCATAGGTGCACACTAAAAAGGCAATAGCATATATCTAACAAATATCAGTGGCACACTAAAGACTAAATAAAACCTCAAGGTATATGAAAAACCTGGGACTCTTAGTTTACAGTATTTGATCAAAGATTGTATTAAGCTCACCTCCCAAAACGTCAAGGGGATCCCAGAGCAGGTGAGTCCCTACACTAAATATACTTCCTCACTAGGCGTCAATCCAGACTGCAATTTCAGGGAATGGTAGGACCACCAACTGGGTCATCCTGCACTGGTTAAAAAGAGACAGTGTGTGCAGCAAGCCAATGAGATTACCAATCTCAAATGAACTACAAAACATACTGAAGCTGTGCACATCTAAAATATATTCTGAAAAACGTAAGCATAGGTGCACAGCTTCAGTATGTTTTGTAGTTCATTTGAGATTGGTAATCTCATTGGCTTGCTGCACACAGCTGCCTCTTTTTAACCAGTGCAGGATGACCCAGTTGTTGGTTCCTACCATTCCCTGAAATTGCAGTCTGGATTGACGACCTAGTGAGGAAAGTATATTTAGTGTAGGGACTCACCTGCTCTGGGATCCCTTGACGTTTTGGGAGGTGAGCTTAATACAATCTTTGATCAAATACTGTAAACTAAGAGTCCAGGTTTTTCATATACCTTGAGGTTTTATTTAGTCTTTAGTGTGCCACTGATATTTGTTAGATATATGCTATTGCCTTTTAGTGTGCACCTATGCTTACGTTTTTCAGAATATATTTTAGATGTGCACAGCTTCAGTATGTTTTGTAGTTCATTTGAGATTGGTAATCTAATTGGCTTGCTGCACACAGCTGTCTCTTTTTAACCAGTGCAGGATGACCCAGTTGTTGGTTCCTACCATTCCCTGAAATTGCAGTCTGGATTGACGCCTAGTGAGGAAGTATATTTAGTGTAGGGACTCACCTGCTCTGGGATCCCCTTGACGTTTTGGGAGGTGAGCTTAATACAATCTTTGATCAAATACTGTAAACTAAGAGTCCCAGGTTTTTCATATACCTTGAGGTTTTATTTAGTCTTTAGTGTGCCACTGATATTTGTTAGATATATGCTATTGCCTTTTTAGTGTGCACCTATGCTTACGTTTTTCAGAATATAATTTAGATGTGCACAGCTTCAGTATGTTTTGTAAAAAACCATCCTTGTAGCTGTGAAGCTTAGGATATAGCTACATTAGAGAATTTTATTTCTTATTTAGTTAGAGAGAGACTTGTAAAGACATCTATTGCTGTGTGCAGCTGCAGGAAAGGGGGGAGGATTCGAAAAAGAGGGGGGAAGATGTGCAGCCCAGCCTGCTCTGTCCTGAACTGGCATTGAAATAGCAATGTTTTTTTAACACTTTTTGGCCAGCAGACCTCCCAACTGAGGTGAAATTGTCCTTTTTGTTTTCGCAGTGCTATTGCTGTCTGTGCGTCCCAGTTTGTCGTAAATAGCCCCCTTGTACGCAAATTGGGTGACAGATATTTTATAGTAACTTGCGCCTGTTGTCAGTGGTGCCAAAACTGCCATATCTAATCCATATAACTTTTAAGTAGTTCTATTGCAGTCCGTGCGTCTCAGTTTGGCACAAATAGCGCACTTGTCCGCAAATTTGGTTACAGATATTTTATAGTAACTAGCGCCTGATGTCAGTGGTGCCAAACCGCCATATCTAATCCACTTGTACGCAAATTGGGTTACAGATATTTTATAGTAACTGGCGCCTGTTGTCAGCATTGTAAAACTGCCATATCTCATCCGTATTTGTGGAAAGGATGCCGCACACCATGTGTGTGTTAGTATAAATGTCCTTGGGTGCTCTAGGTAGGGTAGCCAGCCCTTAGTACTCAATTTTGAAGAAATACCTTGGCACGCCATAAGTAAGGTGAAGAATTTTATATTTATTGAAACATTACTGAAGTGAATATATCTCCAAGATAAATGGTATAGCGCAATACAAGATATCCAGACTTTATGGAAAATTTTCGACAATATTGGCCTTCCTCAGTCCTGTCTGGAGCTGCGGTAAATGAAAGCCTGGGGAATTCTTCACCTTACTTATGGAGTGCTAAGGTATTTCTGCAAAATATCTCATCCGTATAACTTTTCAATAGTTGTATATTGCAGTCCGTGCATCTCAGTTTTCAACAAACTATCAAAGAAGTGCGCTATTTGCACAAAACTAACAATTACTAGTCCTACTGGGCAGTTGTAAATCTCAGGGACTAAAGGAAGAACCCTGTTGATTCGGTGTTATGGTTCTTCCACCAGACCGCATTTCACAGATATTTGATAGAAACAATTCTATCTTCCCACCGTCCCACTCCATCTCTCCACCCGATCTCTCTATCACTGTTCATGGCTACACTCTCTCACCAGCACCACAGGTCCGCTGCCTTGGGATAATCATTGACTCCAATCTGTCCTTCAAACCACACATCCAAACCCTCACCTCTGCTTGTCACCTCCACCGACCCCATATTTCCCGAAGCCGCTCATTGCTTAACTCTGAAAGCACAAAACTGCTGGTCCATGCCCTCGTCATCTCCCGCCTCGACTACTGCAACATCCTCCTCTGCGGCCTCCCAGCTAGCACCCTCGCTCCCCTCCAAACTATCCTTAACTCTGCTGCCCGTCTGATTCACCTCTCTCCTCGCTACTCCCCTGCCTCTCCCCTCTGCCGATCCCTTCACTGGCTACCGATTGCCCAGCGAATCCAGTTCAAGCTAGCAACTTCGACCTACAAGGCTCTCCATAACCTCTCCCCTCCATACATCTCTGCCTTAATCTCTAAATACCTCCCCTCATGCAACCTTTGCTCCTCACAGGACCTTCTTCTCTGCTCTCCTCTTATCAGCTCCTCATATAACCGTCTCCAAGACTTCTCTCGTGCTTCCCCCACACTCCGGAACTCACTGCCCCAACACCTCAGACTCTCCCCTCTCTCACCGGCTTCAAACGTAACCTGAAAACCTACCTCTTCAGGATTGCCTATAACCAACATTAACCGGGTTGAACTGCTCCGCCCCACAAACATGTCTGCCCCTCACCTTCTGTCTCTTCACCCCTCCCCTGTAGATTGTAAGCCCTCGCGGGCAGGGACCTCTTTCCTCTTATACCAGTTGTTAGTCACTTATTGTCACTTTGTAATTGTTTGACCAATGTTATTTATGTACCCGCCTGAAATGTACAGCGCCCTGGATCAAGGGCGCTCCAAAATAAATGATAATAATAATAATAAATAATAATAATCCTAGTTGGCTGTAGGGATTTACCTCTAATACCTGTGATTTGCTGTCTTTGCAGTACAGTTTCTCAATAAGAGACTGTGAAAAACTCATATACCTTTTAAATTTTTATCTTTCTGAACATGGAGTGAACTACAGGTGGTAAGCGAGCAAAGAATGGTGTAGGACCTGGAGCTAGAGGTTCAGAGAGGGTGCTCCTTCCACTGCTGTGAACAACACACAAGCCAGCACATCGTCAGTTGCAGGACCGTCAGGCCTGTCATCGCTGGGTCGGTTCCCTGTGATTCAGTAATGAAGGATTGCCAATCGTTCTTCGTGATTAATCGCATTCTGCCCTTCCTTCGGTTTTACCTCCTCGTCCTCCAGTCACGGCACGAATGTATTTATAAATCATCGTAGCTTCCTTTAAATGAAAGCAAAGGAGGCCAAATGTCAACTTTGTACCCACCAGTGTGGATATCCATTTTCTAAAGGGACTTTTGATGCACAATGCTTGGGGGGGTCAAGAAGTCATTCAAAAAGATCAGAGGCCATTAGAGATGGATCTGGTCTTCTTGACGCCAATCGTTATCCATCAGGGGTGAGAAGGGAAGCTATCAGTCGGCACAAATCCCCAGTGGTCGTCAACCCCTTGCAGTGCCTGTGGCTTGTAGCCGCAGCTCAGGGATGTAGAATGCAGGGACGAGGAAATTTCACTATGATGATGATGCCCATTTGCGGATCAAACATGGTTTTTCAGCAGAATTTGCTTGCGAGAGCTTCATCACTGGACGAGGGGGAAAATTTGATTGGGGTAGTGTTAGTATGGGTCCGGCTCAAAAAAGGGAGGGCGGTCACACAAGTCCTGAGATTATTTCTCAGCCATGATCAATGGTGGCTGCGAAATTCGCTCTCGTTTTAGCCGTTAAAAGGCCCAGGACCTCTGAAGCCTGGGCTTTCTTGATCCAGCCAGATTCACCAGCGATGTCTTTATGCTGCTTTCATAAACGTCAGTAGAGGGAAGAATCTTAGTGTTTAACCACCCAACATGTCTAGCCAATTGCAGAAAATGCTGGTTGAAATGGAGGGAACCACTTGTCGAAAAAAAGGCCACACCGGCCCTGGGCTTCAAACCATTGTAACACCTTGTCTCTCCTCCTCCTCGCCACTTCCAAGACCAAGCGTTCTTTGCTGCTATTCCCTAGCAGCATGAGCAAAGGATCAGCCTCCGCTTCAGCTCCACATCGCGGGGTACACCAACACCAGAGACACACCCTACCCTTCTCCTTCCACAGTTTCACTGAAAAGCCTCGGGGCCAGTCTAGCAGCAGCCTTCCGTTTAAAGGTGTGGGAGCAGGAAAACACTTTAACCCAAAACCCTTTCCAAAGCAAAAGCCTGAATGTTGGCTTTTCCCAAGTTTTGCCTTGGAAATGTTACCTTTCCTTTGGTGGACACAGATGGGGTTCCGCCACTCTGCCCTGCCTGCCCAATAGCAGATGCCGAGCAGGGCATTTATTTTCCTGAAGCCTTCCCTCCTTGGCCAGCACGTGTCATCTAAAATTCCAGGCGTTGTCTGCTCTGTGTCGGCCCAAAGTCCATCTCACCACCGATACCAGGGAAACTAGTAAGCACGGTCAAGCCGTATATCTTGTGGACAGTCACTGGGTGGCTGGTGGGATGTCCTGGTGGTGAACAGTGGCTCTCAGGCTCGGCAACATGCTCTTCAAAACCGCAGGGATGGTGCAGGGTTCTTTCCCCAAAGGTCCAATGGTAGTATCACGTGCCTAGAGAAACCATGCCGTGTTGAAATTAATATGTCTTGGAGACCGTCAATACACAGGTCAAGAGCTGTGGATGGCTCTGTGCAACGAGACCGAGCGATGGCTGGGTAACAAGAACCTTGTGCCAGGCAAAGTGGTGTGCGATAACGGGTGAAATCTCCTGGCCGCCCTTTAGATCGGTAGGCTGGAGCACATCCCTTACCTGGTACACGTCATGAACCTCATCGTCCATAAATTTCTAAAGCGCTACCCGGGTCTCGACTGCCTGCTGAGGAAGGCTGAGGTCTGAGCTCACACTTCCGCCATTCGTACCCTGCTTCGTCCCACCTGGCTGCGTTACAGTGTCAGCTTGGCCTCCCTGTCAACCGTCTCATTGTTGACGTGGCAACACATCTGAATTCCACCCTCCACATGCTCCAGCGATTGTGGCAGCAGCGCAATGCCACTACGCAGTATGGCCCGACACGCAGCGGTGCAGACCTCGGGGTGTTGAGCCACCGAGAGTGGAGGCAGGTGGGAGCTCTGCACCATCCTTTCAAGTTTTGAAGAAGCCACCAAAATGGTCAGTGCGGACAATACCCTTGTCAGCATGAGCATTGTGGTGATCTTAGTTCATGGACACTCTGAAACAGCAGATCCCACCAGTGACGGAAGAGGAGGCAGACACAGATGCGGGCACAGAGCCTTACTCTCCGTCGGATCCAGAAGGCCCGACAGTTTCACAACTTTATCGGTCTTCGTTAGGCGGTGGTTCGGGGTCCAGGGCTGATGCAAGGCGGCACCTCAGCTCTCAGGGTGCATCATCTGAGGCAAGTCAGGACTGTGTTGAAGCTGAGGTGGCTGGAAGCGGAGGAGGAGGATGAGGTATGGCTGGACACCGACATTACCGATGTCCCTGCTTTGGAAAGAGGTTGGTACGGATTTAAGGCGGAGGAGGAAGACGAGGAAGATTAGTTTACTAGTGCCCCTCGACCAAGAGGCTTGGGAAATCAAGGCTCCATCTCTCCATGAGTGCTTGGATGCTCCATTTCCTCCAACATGATCCTTGCATTAAGGCCATCAAAATGAACAACAGTTTCTGGGTGGCCACCCTCCTCGATCTCCTTTACAAAGCGAAACTCAGCACTTTCCTTCCACCCACCCAAATTGAGAGTAAAATGCAGGAATTGGGGGGACCGTGCTCATTTATCCCTTTGGAGACATCTGTTGCGTCTGCTTCACGTTCTTCTAATGTCATGGTGGAACAATGACAGCAACATGACAGCAGTAGAGTGCCAAGTAGCCGTAGCAGCAGTAGCAGTAGGCATTGTGGCAAAAGCCTAATGGGTGACCTCTGGCAATCCTTATTTACCACCTCACCAACGCATGTAATGCAGGGCACACATACGACACACAGAGACCGGCTTAAGATCATGGTGCGCAACTATCTGCGTCTCAACACCGATGTTTTGGATATGTTCCAGACCCAATTGACTTTGGGTATCCAAAAAGGATGAATGGCCCGAGCTCGCTCGCCACGCCATAGAGGTGTTGTCCTGCCCAGCAGCCAGCGTCATATCTGAGCGGACCTTCAGCACAGCGGGAGGAGTCATTACAGACAATCGCATCCGGCTTTCCACTGATAATGTCGATCGTTTGACTTTCATCAAGATGAATCAGGCGTGGATCTCTGATGTTGTGGTCCAATTTCCGAGGTCACCGATTAGTTGCGGTCTATTCAAAATTCCTCTTCCAAAAGAAATGGCCCTCTTGAAAAAAATGTTTTAAAATGATCATCTCTTACTGCAATTTTTATTCTGAGTGCCCAAAAGCTCATTATGATGCTTTTGCGGTTACTCACTTCTTCATGAAAAATTTACGCACTGACAATGGTTTTGGGGTAATAGTGCTGTGAGATACAGCTATAATCAAGGTCCTTTGGAACAGAAATGTGGGTTCTAAGTGGCATTTCTCCCTCACAATTTTTAACAATGGCTGAGAAGTCATTTTTATAATTTTTTGTGTCATGGTGCTGTGAAATACAGCTATACTACAGGTCCTATTGTAAAAAGTGTGGCATCTAGCTGACATTTGTTCTTCACAATTGTCAACAGCATCCCAAAGGGTCATGTTTTGAATTATTGGGGGCATGTTGCTGTGAAATACAGCTATAGCACATTTTTATCTGAAGAAGCGCCTGATGGTGCGAAACGCGTTATAAGTGTGTGTTTTATATATGGAAAGGGTAGCTCTCTTTTCATTTTTAATGGAATAAAAAACCTTTATTTAAAACCATATCCTCGCTAATCACGAGGGTTTTTTTTTTCCTTCTGGAATTGAGCGCCAGGTCCATATTTTTCGTCCTCAAAAATAGGAAGTAGTAATGAGAGGGCACCCCATTTGATTAAGCTGTATGTGGCCATGAAACGGTTAATAGATGACTGACGGAAGCCCTGTCTCTCGCCGCACCTGCTGTAACTAAGGCCCTTCCAGCTGAACCTTCGCGTTCCCCGTTGGGACGTTCTTGCTGCCACCACATATGTGACGAGATGTTGGTCCCTGGTGCAAAAAGTGATAGGCGTCTCCAGCCAGTTCCCATGTGCAATTTCCAATACTGGTGTCTTGTTTTGTGTGAAAGATGCCCTGTAGCTTCTGGCACTGCTGTACCTGCTGTGGCTACGTCATCCTCATGTTTTCGTTTAGCCATTGAACATAATGAATTATTTTAGCCTGTGAATTTTTTTCTGTGACTTTTAGAGCTTAATTATCTTGCCTAAGATGTAGAACATATCCAGTTCACTGTTGTGGGTGTTAATTACAGCTTCTCCTCACCTGTTTGGGTGTAAGAATGAAGCTGTTGTTCCTCTCCCATAGACTTTAATGATCATCGGTGATAATCGATTATCGACTATCAACTATCGACATGATAATTGCCGATATCGACTATCGACCCGATAACGATTGTTGACACAACCGCTCATCACTAGTAATTTATCCACCCGTTCCACCACATGCCGAACCCAGGCACCAGGGAGATAGCAAACCATTCGTTTGAGGAGGTGCTGGCGGCAAATTATTCTATCCATCTTCCTGATTATAGAATCCCCTAAAACTACTGTCTTTTTCTACCTGCACTCCCATCTCCCCGACTACAAGTTGGGCTGCTCTTCTGGCTGCAAGGAAGAGCAGTGTCCACTAGGGCTGCCATTTCTGAGACTGATTCTCCAGCATTATCACCCAAATTGGCAATTTTGCTAGGAATCGCAGGAGAAGTGGCCTTCCTTTTTCTGGTACCCCTAGAACTCCCCCTAACTACATTAACCAAGCTACACAGCTCCTCCTGCTGATCCAATACTCCACCTCCAACATTTAGTCCACCAACTGTTTGCTCAGTGAGAAGAAAACTCCTCTCTTCATTGTCAATCGCCCTCAGTGTTGCATTTTGCTCCTCTAGGTCTAAAATGCGAGCTACCAGAGTTGCAACTTGCTCACAGCGGTATTCACCCTGGACCTCTTGCGCCAGTAGTGCATACATATGGAAGATTGTGCACTGCTGAAAATTGCCAGTGATGCAGCCCATTATCCCAGTGCAACAGCAATGAAGAAAAAAGAAAGGTTATTCAGATTAAAGTATTAAAGACAACCTGTCACATAGATTTTGCCCCCCCCTGCTGAGGGCAGAACAAGCTAGTGTCAGACCTGCTGTTTCCAGCGCTATGTCCCTTATTCTATAAGATGCTGTAGTTTTCGTGTATTTAATGCTCAAATCTGCAGTTTTCAGCCAGAAGAGTCATTCAAAGAGTCATTCAAAGAGTCAGTTTTTTTCAAACTCCGCCCATCTGAGACTAGCACTGCACACCTCAACTGATAAACCTATTACTTTGGATAGGTAGAAACATGTGAATAACTGTCAGTGGGCGGGGCTAGCCTTTGGTAGGCATGGCAAACACCTACTCATGAATAAGATTTGAGGGGTAAATGCTCTAAAACTACAGCATCTTACAGAATAAGGGACACAGCGCTGGAAACAAAGGGGGCATAAACTATGTGACAGGTTCCCTTTAAATAAATTAAGTTTACTTACCAGTTTTTCTCTCCGGTTTTTAACTCTGGTTTATTAACTCACACTTCGTTTCTCCTGCACTGAGTGAAGCCAAGCTAGAAAGCAAGCTGTGGAGCAAGCTGGGTATCTCACGTTCAAAGCTGTAGTGAATGGTGAAATACGGAGCCTGAAAGTCAAAAGTTTAAAACATTGTTACCATTTTGCTTGTCGGTATATGTTCTATCTAAATAGCTTGATTATTGTATCATATGGATGATAAAAAGCCTGATGTTACCATTTTATTACAGTAAAGTTATCACTTAGACATGCGCAATGTATGAGGGAGTCGGATTCGGGAGTTGGAGTCGGAGTTAGGGAAACTGAGGAGTTGGGGAAACTTAGGAGTTTGCATCCGAACTATGGCTTACCGACTCCACAGCCCTGCTATCTACCCAAAGGGGGCCATATATACCTACCTATCTACATAGGGCTGTATACCTACCTACAGGTGGTAAATATACCTACCAAGGGATGTATAACTACCTACAGGTGTTATATATACCAAACGATCTACCTACAGGGGTCGAATACCTACTTATCTACCCAAAGGGGTTGTATAACTACCTATTTACCTACAGGGGGCATATATACCTACATATCAACTGAAAGGAGGGCAATAACCTATCTTCCAACAGGGGGCCATATATACCTACTTATCTACACAGGGCTGTAAACCTACTTACAGGTGGCATATATAACTACCTATCTACCTATCTACAAGGGTCATATATATCAACCTATCTAACTTCATGGTTCGTATAAATACCTATCTATCTTCAGGGTGTCTATAACTACCTATTTGCCTACAGAGGGCATATATACCGACCTAGTTAACTACTGGGGGCAATAAATCTATCTACCTACAGGGGACATATGTACCTATCTACTGGGGACCTATCTACCTTCAGGAGGCCTATATACCTATCTACCTATAGGGGACCTATATACCCTAATTAAGCAGGTAGGTATATAAGTTCCGCATTAAGTAGGTGGGCAGGTATATAAGCCCCCCATTAGGTAGGAAGGTATACAAGTCTTTCAGAAGATAGATAGGTATATAAACCCCCAATTAAGTAGGTAAATAGTATTACTGACCTCCCCATCAAATAGATAGGTATATAGGCCCTCCATCAGGTAGATATATAGGTCCCCTGTAGGTAGATAGGTGTATAGGCCCCTTGTAGGTAGATAGGTATATATGCCCTCAGTAGATAGGTACATATGCCCCCTATAGGTATCTATATACCTTATATACCTGCCCACCTACTTAATGCGGAACTTATATACCTACCTGCTTAATTAGGGTATACCTACATAAAAAGAGCTCCACCTATCTGCTACCTATTTTGGGAATGTCTACCTACTATATGGGTACACAAGACAAAACTAAAGTTGGACACACAAAAGGGAGCCCTATAACCATCTTCGGATACTGTTAGAGGAACAAGGGCATCGTTATTACTATTTGGGATGCTATGGTTGGGGAGTTTGTACAAAATTCGGAATTGGTAGAGAAGTGTTAAAAGAGAGAGATGTCTAAGATGTGTGTGTGGTAAATTCTGGAGGAACTTGGCCTAGTCTAGGAGAAATTGCCATGGTGTTCTTAGCCTTATATAGAAAAAAAACCCGAAACGCGTATGTAGATGAGCAATATTGGCTTGACAATTATTCCCTTTCGCTTCTCAAAGATTCAGTGAATCAGAAGTATATTGAGGATTTGTTACAACCTATAGAGGGCACAGTGAAATTTCCAGCTCCTTTCCCATAATGCCTTGTGATATGCAGATGCTTAGTAGTGGGCTAAAAGGCAATCAAAACACTACACATCTTAACTGGTGCTCTCCATAAGGAGAGATGTTCACCTACTCATACCCACTCATTGCCTCCCACCAGTCAAGCCAATATCGCTCTGCTCCACACTGATGAGGAGCAAAACCCCTAAACGCGTATGTAGATGAGCAATATTGGCTTGACAATTATTCCCTTTTGCTTCTCAAAGATTCAGTGAATAAGAAGTAAATTGAGGATTTGTTACAACCTATAGAGGGCGCAGTGAGCTTTCCAGCTCCTTTCCCATAATGCCTTGTGATATGTAGATGCTTAGTAGTGGGCTAAAAGGCAATCAAAACACTACACACCTTAACTGGTGCTCTCCGTAAGGAGAGATGTTCCCCTTCTCATACCCACTCATTGCCTCCCACCAGTCAAGCCAATATCGCTCTGCTCTACAATGATGAGGGGCAAAACCCCGAAACGCGTATGTAGATGAGCAATATTGGCTTGGCAATTATTCCCTTTTGCTTCTCAAAGATTCAGTGAATCAGAAGTAAATTGAGGATTTGTTACAACCTATAGAGGGCGCAGTGAGCTTTCCAGCTCCTTTCCCATAATGCCTTGTGATAGAAAAAAAGAGAAAGAGACCAACTCTCATTAGCGAAAACACCAAAAAAAGACCTGTGAGTCCCTGTATGTCAGGGGTTATTTTGCTTTTGTGTTGGATTGGTGCTGTATTCACTGTCATGTGATGGTGACTTGAGCTGGTGTCTGACCACTCTGTGGTCTCTGTATGATGGTATTGTAGGTTATGTCGGCACTTGTATAGCGGCAGTGTGCACTTGTACATTTTAGAAAGTGGTGAGGTGCGTGACCAATGAAAACTTGGAGGTGGATATTATATGTGGACTGGTGGGGAAGAGGGGCCGATTATTGTATGTTTCTGCTAGTCGTATACTTATCCCACAAATTAAATACAAAAATAGAAAAATGATCTCCCTCCCAACATATAAACTCTTCAAAAAAAAGCTCCAAAACATACATAAACCCATACAAACGTACAGAGAGACATGCAAATATTAATAACAATAATTATATTAGTAGTATTAGTTTAACCACATACAAAAAAACAAAGCAACTAAACAATTACAAAAAATAATAAAATCTTATACATAGTCAAATTGACACAATCACACAGTTAAAATACATAGATGACAAAAGACAAAGTAAAAAATAGATAACTATTGGGTGTATCAGATATATGTTGAGATGCAAATATACATAAGAAAAGCTTATATAGTATTGTCATGCCTTTAAAAGTCTTTCTTTTGTTCATATGTTGTATTCTTGTTTTCATTTGCAATACCTCCATCTAGTGTCTGTTTGTGTAAACTGCTAGTTAACACAGCATCTTAACTTTGCCACATGAAAACTGCCATAGTATCACCTGACTCTGCTGGCATCATAGTCATCTCCTTAGCTAGCATTTTCTACAGAATCCATGCTGAGTGGCAGTATCCTAAGACATCCTCTCCTATCCAAGCTTACAGTAGCATCTCTGGTATGTTAAATTCACATCTAGGGTTGTATATTATACTGTGGTGCATATTATTATGTTTATATGTCCCTAGCTGTTTCTTTACAGTTTATGGCTAATAGACCTATGCTTGTGGCAGACAGGACATCACTTTCCACGTGTATATGTCTGCAGACTCTTCATCTCTGTACTGTTTGCCACTGTATCTCATGCACATGTTTATGTTTGCATTTCTTTGTACAGTATCGTGTTGATGCATGCTGCTACATTACAGTAAGTACATTGTTTTCATGTCCCTTAGTTTTAACACTATCCTTTGCAATAAAAGTTGAAATTCAGACATCGCTCATGTCATTGAATTGCAGGTTAGAGTTTAGCTGCCTGACAACTTATGCTACACACAGAGGGAAGACAAAAACGTAAAGCAGCTGCTCCTCTCGGGCTGGATTGCTAAATACTGAACCTTGCATGGTGTTAAGCTATGTTCACACAGCATAATTGCGGGGCATAATTACGCCCGCCGGTCCCATAGACATTCATTACTAGCGGCGCGTATTCGCCTCTAGTAATTGACATGTCACTTATCTCCCCCCGTAGCATATTGTGCGAGCGGGGAGAGGAGGCATAATCCATAGTTCTCTATGAGAACTGTGGATTATGGTAATGACTGGGACATATCTCGGCCCGTATTGAGCGCAGTACGGCATGAAATACGGGCCAAAATATTCCCAATTTCACCCGTGTGAACATAGCCTTACAGTGCACAAAGACCGCTACAAGACATCTATGGCAACCGCAAGTGTGCAAGCCTGTCACAGTGTCACCATGTCAGCAAAAGAGAGCAAACAACTTGCGACAAGGTCTTATATCTCAGCTATCTCTAGAAACTCAGAGGTCAGTGAGCAGCTCCACAGTCGCCATTACATGTGCTAGAGATGGCCAAGGTACAGACAAAATTTGCTGACCAACAACTACTATTGAAAACAGAAAACACACTGCTGGGATCAGAGTCCAGAAAGGCACAGAAGGAATCAGAGTTCTAAAGAGACATCTAGAAGTAGCAAGAAAAGCTGCAGCCACTATTGCTGAAGCAGAGGCTTTAGAGGAAGCAGTCAATCTCATGAGTAAAAGATACAACAACATTCTTGAACCTGAACACAAAGATCGTGACAACTTGCTAAATACTTCAGACTTTGCTCAGCAACATGCTAAGTCAGACAAAAACCTACATTCAGGTCCAGGAGCATAGTGAACTCCTGCTTATGAGTTCCAGCAAAATCCTTATAACAGCAAAACGACAGTTGTTGTTAAAATGTACACACTCTGCCCAGTTCCAGCAAAATCCTGTCATATGGTACATAATCTAAGGTACCCAGCCCAAGTACATAAAAAGACAGCAGTTTTGAAGATGGTCAACTCTCACTGCAACCTGCACCCACACCAATGAATACCCACAGCACCATCATGCACTTTAATAAGGAATGAGTAGATGGTGACTATCACAGCAACAGCATATTCATTTCTCCAAATACATCTCATAGTAATCAATCTCCTCAAATTCTTTGCACGACATGAGCTAGTAACAAAAGGACTCTTTTAATTTGACAGACCTGAAGGCTACAGAGCATGGGATCTTCATTTAGGAATACCATCGCCTAGATCTGTCTGAGAGTAAAGAAGTTCCCCTTCTAGTCAAATGGCTAGGGAATGAGTCAGTAGAACATGCAGAGCGAATTACAGACATTAATATTAATTTTCCAAGCAAAGGCTTAAATATGATATGGGAAAGACTTGTCGGGTGTTATGGCTCACCAGAAGTGATAAAGTGCGCTCTTTAAAAGAATCGAAGACTTTCCTAAGATCTCCAACAGAGCGTTTCAATAGCTAAGAGAATTAAGAGACCTGCTGATGGAACTACGTGGGCCGTCAACCCCTTAGTGCAGAAACTAACTTACCATTTGCAAGAGATGGCTCCAGGTACAAACAAAGGTACAATGTCCCATTTCCTCCATTCTCATTCTTTCTGGATTTGTACACCAACAAGCAAAGACAAGAAATTATCCTAGTTTTGATTTACCAACATCTGACACTACTCATCCAAAATCAATAAACATGCCTTACACCATAACTTGAAAGCAAGAGTATCCCCTATTGGCTACTTATGCAAAGCCAGCAGTACTGCCTCAACAATGGACCTTTGCAGAGAATGCCCTTTTAATAATAATCTTTATTTATTTCATTTATATAGCGCCAACATATTCCGCAACACCCTTTTCACAAGAAGCCACATCCACTGCTAAAATGAGGATTTAGAGAAAAACCTCTTAGGAATCGCAAAGTCTTTCTCAAGGAAAACCATATCTGCTACCGATGTTGTGCATCAACTTCCCACCTTGCAAAGGAATGAACAGCAAACATTAAGATCGACATGTCAGAAAAGAGGCGCCACCACACCATAAATGAGTGTGTACTGTGCCTAAATGAATGAACCTGTCAAAAATCTGGCGTGTGGTATACCTTACATATTAAAATTGATGTGCCTAATCTAAGCGCATAGCATAATTTAGGCGCATAGCATATCATTGCTAACATATTTGATGCGCCTACTTTAGGCGCATTCAAATGTGTTGTACCTGGCGTATAATATGTCTAGTTTTGGTGTACTACAGTTAATTTACATAGAGAATAGGGCATCACAAGTTTTTTGCTGCAAAATACCCATAGAAATGATGCAGCCTTAATGGGACATGTCACCCAAAGTGCTCAGAATATGACAACAATGAACAGAATACAGCTTTACACCCAGGACCAGCTTCATGGATTCTTACACCCCCAGACCAAACTACAGAACACGGCGAAGAGGAGAAAGATACATTATCTCCCTGAAGTGACACATCAGTGCACCCAAGTCTACAGAAGAAGTCTTGGCAGTAAATCCTGTTCCAAAATTTGTCTTGTTAGTCTACCCAATTGGTCACAGAGAGAAGGCAGTAAGCCTGTATGTCATTCAAAGCAACAGATTAAAGCAACAGATCTCTCGCTAACTTGATATCTTCAAGACTGAAGGACGCATATCTTCATATTCACTCAAAACTTGCTCAGGTGTGAGTGAAGAAATAGGGAGAAGAGCTGCTGGCTATCAAATTAAATACATAAATGGAGAAATATGCCTACCTAGATTGAATGTAATCAAACTCCCAACAATAGTGAGAAGATTCCTACACTTAAGGCAGTATTACATCATGAGCATCTGAAAACCATAGCAAATTGCATTCCCTCATTAGACCTAGAAGCTCAGAAGAGACATCATAAGGCATGTCCCCATGGCAAGGGTTTTTGTTCAGTTTTTCAGACGGTTTGCGGCTTTAGAAACCGTCTGAAAACCTGAAAGCAACACTCCCCCATAGACACCACTGTCGGTCCGAAAAACTTAGAACATGTTCATTCTTCCACCCGGTTTCCAGATGGAAAATTAACATTGGAGTAAATGTTAACCGCTTAAAGTGAGTGACAGTTTCTGCTTCTTATCACTTCTGCTCTTCTTCCTTCCCTTTCCTATTTATAAGTCACTGCTTCCTGCTTTCCTTGCCTACTATATGGTTTACCTTCCCCGTAGTTCGCCCGTGCTTTCTATTGTCGTTCTGTGCTATTCTGACCACTGCTTGGATACCGGTTTCTGTACTTCGCTGCCCGTTTGTTGCCAACTTGGACTGCCCGACTACGTTTGCTTGTTCTGTGTTTCACTTGGCTTAGTGAAGTCATCAGTCATCTGGTTGGGGCCGGCCTATTAAGGAGTCGGGTTCCCCAAAAGTCAGGGACAGAGGCTGGGCCCAGTGTCAGGGCCTCACTTGTCTGTATCTTGGTGTGTGTCCCTGACACCCCCATTTTGCTTTTTTGCTCTCCGCCCATCTGCACAGGTTTTTTAAATCAGGGCAGAGCAGTTTCAATCTCCTCTCCCTGA
This sequence comes from Phyllomedusa bahiana, assembly GCA_025379985.1. Classification (NCBI taxonomy): domain Eukaryota; kingdom Metazoa; phylum Chordata; class Amphibia; order Anura; family Hylidae; genus Phyllomedusa; species Phyllomedusa bahiana. Next base: position 56,601 of record JAODAL010016266.1, on the reverse strand, counting down.
AATGTGGAGGTCTGAACAGGCACCAAGAGAGGTAACATATAGAGTAAGTTCCCATCTTTATTAAGGTCGTCTTGATCTTGGCAAATGGGCTTTTACAATTTTGATAAAAAATGTACAGTAAGAACCTTATGTTTTCATGTATTTAAAAGTAGTAGAAATGCTCTTCCAAAAAATCCCTGTGTTCCCTTTGACTGTTTTAAGTGCTAGTAGAGTGCTTCTGATATTGTATTGTGTTTGCAACTTTAAAAGAAGACCAAAGCGCAAGAGCGAGCAGGACCCTCACACCTTGTGTATCATTTGTAAGTAGCTTTTAATTGTGCAATGTCTGTGTTTTTCTCTATATTTACATCCTATAAGTTGTAAAGTACTGTGAAATTTGTTAGCGCTATATATATAAATAAATATTATTATTGTTATTATTATTGCACTCTCTGGTGAAGGAAGTGACTTTAGACCATCATCTACATAAGTCTCTCAACAAATTGTCTGGCATCCTGTCTATATTCTCTCACCCTCTAGAGCAGGTAGTCTGCAATATATAGCAACTGCAGGAGATGGGCTGTTGCCAAAAGCATGTACCTTCATGCGATATTCTTTAATGTCTTTGGTATGGTCATTATCTCTTAATCAGAGTAATTTCAAGAAGTTCCTGTGTTGTTCTTTAACTAAGACACAATGAAACATTTGTATATCAGCAACATGATGACACCAAAAAGTGTATTATTGAGGTCTGATCCCGTCAAAAGAACATCCAAGGACCCACTTTTATACTGTGAGCTGAAGTCGAATACTACCCAGATTTGTCCTGGTATCTTAGGTTGATAGACACAGAAAATTGGTAGGTTCTTCATTTTCTTTAAAGGGTTGAGCTACTTCTGCGTAATCATTTGCAAGTATCTTGCTCATAAATGAGAAGAAATGTTCCTTCATATATCGTCTTCTTTTAAAGTTGCAAACAGAATACAATATCAGCAGTACTCTACTAGCACTAAAAAACAGACAAAGGGAACACAGAAATTTTTTGGGAAAAGTATTTCTGCTACTTTTAAATATATGAAAACATAAAGTTCTAAGTGTACATTTTTTATCAAAGGCGACCTCAATACAGATGGAAACCTACTCTATATGTTACCTCTCTTGGTGCCTGTTCAGACCACCACATTTCAGGGAGAGAAGATTCCAACTGCACTGTACTGATTTAAAAAGCCTGTGTAGATGGGCGGAGAGCAAAAACACAAAATGGGGGTAATTTTCATTTGAGTAAAGAAAGGTGTTGCAATTAGAGATGGGTGAATTTCTCAAAAATTCGATTCGCCGACTTCGCCGAATTTTCAGACAAAATTTGTTTCGGTCTGAATTACTTCGTGACGAAACGCGTAAAAAAACAGCTATTTCCCTGGCTGCACAGAGCTTGTAGGGTGCTGTAGAACGTTGTGCCATGCTTAAATATGCAGAGGGAGCTTGGTTTGGTCTTCATACAATGTTGTGTTTTAGTATGACACGCATATGACTGCCGCCGCTCTTAGAATCGCTTCACTATAAAATTCCCTGGGCACTTAAGAGGGCAAAACTGACTAAAAAACTGAAGCGGGAATGTAGCCTGATAAAGTCATGGCAGCGAAAGCTGGAAAAAAACAAGCTGAGGGCTCAGGTGGCAATATCAGTAGGCTACAGAGTCGCACAGTGACAGAGTGTGGAGGTCACTGCAGCAGCCACAGCACCAGCATAAGGTCAGACAGTGGCAAAGAGTGTGTAGGTCACGGCAGCAGCCACAGCAGCATGAGGTCAGACAGTGGCACAATGACATTCTGGAGGTTGCAAAAACAGAAGTGGGCCACGGAGTGGCACAATGACAGAGTGTGTAGGTCACGGCAGCAGCCACAGCACCAGCATAAGGTCAGACAGTGGCAAAGAGTGTGTAGGTCACGGCAGCAGCCACAGCAGCATGAGGTCAGACAGTGGCACAATGACATTCTGGAGGTTGCAAAAACAGAAGTAGGCCACAGAGTGGCACAATGACACAGTGTGTAGGTCATGGCAGCAGCCACAGCAGCAGCATGAGGTAAGACAGTGGCACAATGACAGAGTGTGTAGGTCACGGCAGCAGCCACAGCAGCAGCATGAGGTCAGAGAGTGGTACAATGACATTCTGGAGGTGGCAAAAACAGGAGTAGGCCACAGAGTGGCACAATGACACAGTGTGTAGGTCACGGCAGCAGCCACAGAAGCAGCATGAGGTCAGACAGTGGGAAAATGACAGAGTGTGGAGGTGACGGCAGGAGCAACAGCAGCAGCATGAGGTCAGACAGTGGCACAATGACATTCTGGAGGTGGCAAAACATGAGTAGGTCACAGAGTGGCACAATGACAGAGAGTGGAGGTGACGGCAGCAGCAGCATGAGGTCAGAGAGTGGCACAATGACACAGTGTGTAGGTCACGGCAGCAGCCACAGCAGCAGTATGAGGTCAGACGTGGCACAATGACAGAGTGTGGAGGTCACGGCAGCAGCCATAACAGCAGCATGAGGTCAGACAGTGGCACAATGACATTCTGGAGGTGGCAAAAACAGGAGTAGGCCACAGAGTGGCACAATGACAGAGAGAGGAGGTCACGGCAGCAGCCACAGCAGCAGCATGAGGTCAGACAGTGACACAATGACACAGTGTGGAGGTGGCAAAAAAAGGAGTAGGCCACAGAGTGGCACAATGACAGAGAGTGGAGGTGACAACAGGAGCAACAGCAGCAGCATGAGCTCAGACAGTGGCACAATGACATTCTGGAGGTGGCCAAACAGTAGTAGGCCACAGAGTGGCACAATGACAGAGAGTGGAGGTGACGGCAGCAACAGCATGAGGTCAGAGAGTGGCACAATGACAGGGTGTGAAGGTGACCGCAGCAGCAACAACAACAGCAGCATGAGGTCAGAGAGAGGCACAATGACACAGTGTGGATTTCACGGCACCAGCAACAGCAGCAGCAGCATGAGGTCATAGAGTGGCAAAACGGCAGTGTGGAGGTGGGTGGCAATACCAGTCCCTGGTAAAGATGGTTGGTGGCAGATGGAGAAACTGTCAGCAGATGTGTGGCATCAGACGGGTGGCGGCATAAGAATAGTGGCTGAGGCAGGTAGTTTGAACCCAGGCTCATTTCTCACAGTTTGGGTGAGGCGTCATGGCTGATGTAATCTGACGCCTAAGGCATTGGTGTGTGGAAATCCTGGCCGATCCACGCTTGATTCATCTTGACAAAGGTCAGTCGTTCCACATTTCCTGTGGACAAGCGGGTTCTCCTTGGAGTAACGATGGCCCCCGTCGCACTGAACACCCACTCTGATGCCACACTACTGGCCGGGCAGGACAGCTTCTCCACTGCAAACTCGGCAAGTTGCAGCCACACATCCAGTTTGGCTGCCCAGTAGTCCAGCGGATCTTCTAACTGGGGTGGCAGAGTGCTGTCTAAGTAGGCCACCACCTGTTGGTTCAGGGACTGCTCAAGGTCCTGCTGCTGCTGGCGACTGCCCTCCTCACGCGGCGGGTGAAGGAAGCTGCTCATCAGTGACTCCACACTTAGGTTGCTGCTGATGGAGCGGGTACGGCTCCTACGCCCCCCCCCCCACCTTCCTCCAACAGCCGTGGCAGTAGTACGTGAGCGCTGAGGAACCCCCCAGTCAGACCTGTCAGAGGAGGGACGATACCGCACATAGGCAGCTGCCAACTGACTACGGAGGATTTCCCTATAGTATTTGAGTTTGTCCTCCCTCTCAGCAGCTGGGAAAAAGGCTCCCATTTTGGACCAGTAGCGAGGGTCCAATAGGATGGAGAGCCAGAAGTCATCCCTCTGCCGGATGGTGACTATTCGGCTGTCACTAGCCAGGCAATTCAGTATGCTGTGGGCCATCTGCACAAGTGACTCAGAGGGGCTCCCTGCCTCCATCTCCACTGTTTACTGCCACAGGGGGTTCGGGGCATCTGCCTCATCTTCCTCATCTCCATCTACCTCCTCCAGCTGCTCCTGCTCCTCCTCTCCTGTCACCTGGGTAGAAAATCCACTCATTTCACCAGACAATGCTTCTGCTCCAATGTCCTCCGCCAGTTCAGTCCCCACCGGACTCATGTGGCCGCGAGATGTAGTCACCACGTCTCCAGTCCCCTGTCCAGACAGATTTTTCAGCATCTGTTCCAGGACATGAAGCAGTGGAATGACGTTATTCATCCCGTAGTCCTTGCGGCTGACAAATAAGTGGCCTCCTCGAATGGCCTCAGCAAACGGCAGGTGTCACGCATGAGCTGCCACTGGCTGACATCAAAGTTACACAGGGGAGTACTCCTGTCCGCCTGGATCATCAAAAAATCGTTAATGGCCTTTCTCTGTTCATACAGTCGGTCCAACATGTGTAGGCTGGAATCCCAACGGGTGGAAACATCGCATATCAGTGTGTGTTGGGAGAGGCTGTTCTGCCGCTGCAACTCGAGGAGGGTGTTCCTGGCTTTGTAGGAATGGATGAAGTACATTCACAGTTTCCTGGCCATTTTCAGAATCTTCTGAAGATCGGTGGCAGACTTCAGGAAACTTTTCACAACCAGATTGAACACGTGCGCCATGCAGGGCGCATTGACCATCCCTCCTCAGTGCAGCACGGACTCCATGTTCCTCCCATTGTCCGTTACCATAGTTACGATTTGCAGTTGGCGGGGAGAAAGCCACACATCGATTTCTGGCAAGCCAGGTGTAAAACTTCGTGACACCGCTGTGCCCTACACATGTGGTATGATGGAGCAGCTCTTGTGGAGGCTGAGATGGTGGTGGTGGTGGAGGAGGTGGACATAGGCGCAGGAGCAGCAGTTTGACAATGTGGAGGAGAAAGCGGCGTCTCCTGTCCAAGTTGTTGTTGTGCCTGGGCAGGAAGCACATTCACCCAGTGGGCCGTAAAGAACATGTACTGGCCCTGACCTTAGTTACAGCTCCACACGTCTGCGCTGCCGTGCACCTTGGAACAAACCGATAAGCTCAAGGACTGGCCCACCTTCTGTTCTACATATTTGTGAAGTGCTGGTACTGCCTTTTTAGAAAAGAAATTACGGCTTGGAACTCTCCATCTCGGCTTGGCACAAGTCAGCTTCTGCACCTTAGGATGGTTGGACGCATACTGCTGTCTCTTTGCAATCGCCTAGTTGAACGACTGCTGGCGCCATGAGTAGCGAGGAGCAGGAGCATCTGGACCGGGAGATGATGGCAAAGAGAAACAGCTCCCTTCTGCAGAGGTGGTGGAGCCTTGACTGGCTGCAATGACATGCGTGCCACTGGGTGCTGCTGCTGCGGCGGCAGGATGGACCACCACATCTGAGCCACGTTTCTCCCAGGCCACCAGATGGTGACGCTGCATGTGTTGACGCAGGGCCGTGGTGCCAACTTTAGCTCCCTGGCCACGCTTCACTTTCTGCCCACAGATTCTACATATACCCATATTCGGCTCCTCCGGTGTCTTAGCAACGAACTGCTACACCGCCGAGTAGCTGATTTTACCACCAACGCTCCGTACTGAGTGACTACTACCGCCGCTGCCTCGTTCAGCCCCTGTGCCGCTACTTTCTTTGACCTGCGAAGCGGGTTTTCTACCCCGTGGCCGCTTGGCTCCTGACCTCGCACTGCTGCTACCCTGCTGACTCATGGCCACACAACCCACTTGCTGGCTGCGCCGCTGCCTGAGGCACAAGCTGACGCCCTCTTCTCCTGACGATGATGAAGCCCTTGCTTCACCCGGCTCCCAAGTGTGGTCGGCTACATCATCATCGATTATTGTTTCATCTTCACTGCTGTCCTCCTCAACGGTCTTGGTATGCAGAGGCTGACCCCTCACAACATGACCTCCCATGCCACTCTCCACATCTATACTTTGCCGCCTACTGCAAGAAGCAGGGGATATTGGCCCCATTTCTTCGCTGCCAAGTAGCTGCTGACTGTCCTCCTCAAATTGTTCATCCTCGCTGTATAGTGGCGCTGAGCCCAGACCACATAGTATATCTCTGGCTGAGGGAACCGCATGGGACAGAGGCGGGTTGAGCACAGGTGAAGCCGCTGACCCGCTCCCGGGCCATGCCAACTAAGGGTTGTGTCTGACGTTCCCACCGACTCTTGGCTGGTGTTGTCAGATGTCATCTGGGAGGTTGCTGGTCAACACACGGCCGCAAGATGACACCGGCAGTTCTGGCCTCGCCGAGTGACCCCTGCTGCGACGTCCCCTTACTGTGCTGTGACCTGGGCCTGCTCCAGGAATGTTTGTGTCACTGCCACTTGCATGTGAAGAGCCTGCCACCTCTCTATCTGACATACTGTTTGTTTTAAAATGTACAGACTCTGATATGATAAATACACACCCTATATTTGACTCCAAATGAACCCACTAACAAGCTTGGGTAACCCTTGGATATAAATTGCGCTCCACAAATGGGCAGGAAAAATAATTTAATAATTAATAATAATTAATTTAATAATTATTAATTTAATAATTTACTTGTATGTGCCGTTTAAAAACACTGTGTATTTTACTGAATAGAAAAGCGCAAACAGGCTTAATTAACCTTCGGATATGAATCATGCTACAGGCAAAATTTCTTCTTTGGCGTTGAAAAACACTGTTTCTTTTAGTGACCACAACTGCAGAAAAACGCTTAATTAACCTTCAGATATGAATTATGCTACAGGCAAAATTTCTTCTTTGGCTTTGAAAAATACCATTTCTTTTCGTGCCAACCACAGCCGAAAAACACTTAATTTACCCTTCGGATATGAAATATGCTACAGGCAAAATTTCTTCTTTGGCGTTGAAAAACACCGACGTGTGTTTTACTGAGCACAACAGCAGAAAAACGCTTAATTAACCCTTGGATCTAACTTGCACACAAGAGCTAAGGTGCCAAAAATTACCAGCTATGTATCGTGTTAAAACGACATGTATTTTACTGAGTACAACAGCAGAAAAACGCGTGATTAACCTTCGGATATGAATTATGCTACAGGCAAAACTTCTTCTTTGGCGTTGAAAAACACTGTTTCTTTTAGTGACCACAACAGCAGAAAAACACTTAATTAACCCGCGGATCTAAATTGCGCAAAAGAAATGAGGTGCCAAAAACTACCAGCTAAATGTATGCCCTTGTTAAAACGACGTGTATTTTTACTGAAGAGCACAACAGCAGAAGAACGCGTTATTAACCCTTGGATCTAAAATCGCGCAAAAGAAATGAGGTGCCAAAAATTACCAGCTATGTGGCGTGTTAAAAAGAAATGTATTTTACTGACCACAACAGCAGAAAAACACTTAATTAACCCTTGGATCTAAATTGCGCAAAAGAATTGAGGTGCCAAAAATTAACAGCTATTTGGCATGTTAAAACGACGTGTATTTTACTGAGCACAACAGCAGAGAAACGCGTAATTAACCTTCGGATATGAATTACGCTACAGGCAAAATGTCTTCTTTGGCGTTGAAAAACACTGTTTCTTTTAGTGACCACAACAGCAGAAAAACACTTAATTAACTCTTGGATCTAAATTGCGCAAAAGAAATGAACAGCTAAAAATTAAGTGGTATTTGGATTGTAAAAACGCTGTTTCTTTAACTGAATACAACAGCAACAACAGGATTAGATAACCCTTGGATATTCAATCTGCTCAAGAACTGAGCAGATAGCATTAAAATGTATATGCAGCTGTATTGGACGCACACTGGACTTCAATTCCAATACCTCACAAAATCAAAATGTAAGAGAAGCAGTCTCTGAGACAAGCTTTGACACCCCCCCAACAATCGCTGTATAAAAGTTAGTTCTTTAGTATGAGATATCATGAGCAGCAGCAGCAGCTTCCCTACACAGCAAAGTGAAAGCAGTGTGAACTGCCAGCGTCGTGTCCGGATTTATATAGTGCGGTGACGTCACAGAATCCCGCCGGTCTCTGATTGGCTTTTTCTCTGCACATGTCATTGAGGGTGTTCCTTTCTTCCTCCCAGAGCTCTTTGCCCCATGTAACGCCATGTGCTCGCAACCATTTTATCAATTAAAAACACGCTTCGTTCCCGCGAATCACCATAAACTTCAACTTCGTTCAGATTCGAGGTTTTCCTGAAATTCTAAACGAATTCCACTTTGTTAGAATCGATTTGCCCATCTCTAGCAAAGACAATACCTACTTTACAGACAAGAGACCAATATCAGGCCAGTAAACCCAACATGAAAGTTGGGGATGTTGTTCCTGTAAAGAACTCTCAATCAAGGAGGAGTGAATGCCCTCCAGGACTGATAACTAGAGGTTTCCCAAGTGAAGATGCCAGAATCAGGAAAGTGGAAGTCAAAGTTTGAGGAGTATTTAACCTAAGCTTTTCCTCAGACGTGTTACTAAACTGATTTTATTGTTCTCTTCTGAGATTCCTTAAAGGGGTTCTCAGGAACTTTCTTTTTATTTGTTATTGGGTTCACAACTGTTTTAAACTTTGTAATTCACACTTATTAAAATTACTTACCTATCCAGCTGTGAAGAACTAGGCAAAGAGCCTTGTCTTCCCCTCCCCCCTACCTCCTGCAAACCATGTGATATTCATAGTTCACATGACCTCACTGAACATTATGTCACAATCAGCGGATGTGCTTTGAAGCAAGGTTAAGCTCAGGAACACTCCCCTGTAGTGTGGGTGACCTGAGCTGAGAACTCTTGCCAGCCTGTAGTTTGCAAGTGAATAGAAGTAATTACATTATAGTAATTACAGAAGAGGGGGAACCATTTGTTTATCTTTGAGTCCTGGACACAGGAATGGGAGCAGAGGATAGCAGATCAGTGCTAGAGGGTTGTGTACTGCTGTCATTAAAATGATGACTGCAACTCAGTCATCAGTTTATGCAATGACTCTTCAGTCCTAGCTATCATCATTATCATGACAGCAGATACAGAGCTGAGGCAATTACACACTAATTTCAGCACGATGTCTAGCACTGATAACTGTGGAGAGAAGTCCTAGATTACAATGCAGTCTGGGACTTGTAGGAAAGAGATAGTGGAGGACTACTGACACTGCCACAAGCAGGAAGGTTCACTGCAAAAAGTGGATCTTATGATAGCTAAATAAGAGGGCAAAAGAAAAGAAACACATGAAGGTAGTGGAATATCTTTACTTTTACATATAACTGATGTTTATAGTGCTCTATAAAATATTTAAACTCCCAGATAACCCCTTTAATATGGTACTCTGGGGTACCCAGATTTGGGAGTAGTGCCCTTTTGAGCCTTTTTTTTGTTTGTAGCTGTGTTTTGTTTTCCTTCAATAGCTCTACTAGTTCTGTGTAAATGTTGCATATATCAAGTTTGTCCCATGAAAATGTATAGTGTCACCGACTCGCAACAAATCATAGGCATATCCCGCAGCCCTTTTCTACAGAATCCAGTGATGGCGTATCCTAAGAATCTCTTGGATGTTAAATTGTAGATTTTAAGTGGGGCATATTACTGTTTTTTCATAGTTTCATGTTTTATAGTTTGTTTTAAGGCCGAAAAAAACGAACGTCCATCCAGTTCGCCTTTTGTGCTAAGGTGTTGATCCAGAGGAAGCCAAAAAACCCTAATGAGTATAATCCAATTGTCCTCATTTTAGGGAAAAATTCCTTCCCGAACTTCCAATCTGGCAATCGGAAATAATCCCTGATCAATGACCCTCTCCAGAATCCTAGACCACTATAACTTGGTTATATTATATGCTCTACAGAAATGCATCCAAACCCTTTTTGAACTCTGTCAGTGAATTCACCATGGAACAAGTTTCCCTGGCAAAGTTCCACAGTCCTCCACTGCCTCTTACAGTAAAGAATCCCATTCTATTTTAGTAGAAAACTTTCGTTCTCAGACGTAGAGGATGCCCCCTTAGTTCTAGATACAGCCCTGGTATAAATTAAATCTTGGAGTGATCTCTATATTGACCTTTGATGTATTTAAACATATTTATTATGTCCCCCCGAAGCCGTCTTTCCTCTAAACTAAATAACCCTAATCTTGCTAATTCTTTCTAGGTACTCACGTAGTCCACCCAGACCTTTATTATTTTTGTTGCTCCGCCTTTGTACCTGTTCAAGCTCTACCTACAATGTCTTCCTGTGCACTGTGCCCAAAACTGAACACAAATATTCCATGTGTGTCTAACCAGTGACTTGTATAATGAGAATAATGTTTCTCACTCATGTGGCCTCTATGCCCCTTTTAAAAGCACCCCATGATCCCTAGTTTGCCTTGGCAGCTGCTGTCTGACACTCGCTGCTATCAATAAGTTTACTGTCCACCAGATTCCCAAGTCCTTCTCCATGTCCACGTTACCCAGCTTTTCCATTTAACATGTAGTCATGTAATGGATTTTTCCTCCCCATGTGCATAACCTTGCTTTATCTAGTGTTAAACCTCATCTGCCATTTCCCTGCCCAGCCTCCAACATACCAGATCTCTTTGTAATAACCACATTATCCTCTATTGTGTGATTACATTACAGAGCTTAGTATAGTCTGCCAAAGATCGATATTCTACTGTGCAAATCCATGTGTAAGATCGTTAATGAAAATGTTGAAGAGGATAAGGGCCCAATACTGACCCCTTGTGGTACCCCACTATAACAACGATCCAGTCTGAGTAGTACGTTAATTACTACCCTTGTTTTCCTATCATGAGCCAGTTTTTGCCTACCCATTTGCCACATTTTCCCCCAGTCACAAGCATTCTCATTTTTACTTACCCACCTTTTATGGTGGCACCGTAATCAAACCTTTAGAAAAACTAGATAATGACATCCAGTGCCTCACCCCGATCCAGTCAAGCCACTGACTTCCTCATAGAAGCTGATGACATTAGCTGACAGGACCCGACTCCTTCATAAACCCATGCTGGAACGCGTTATACATTTATTTTTCAGTGAGATACTCCAGGATAGCATCTCTGAGAAAACCTTCAACATTTACCTACAACAAGTCAACTTACCGGCCTATAGTTTCCTGGAATCCACTTTTTGACCCCTTTTTGAATATGCACCACAATTGCTATGCGCCAATTCCTTTGGGACATACCCCGTTATTAGACAGTCCATAAATATTTAAGAGAAAGGCGCCTATCTATGGACATCACGTTAACTACCCTTAGACACGTGGCGTATGCATCTTGACCTGCGGATTGTCTATTTTAATCTTCTTAAGACGGGCTGCACATTCTTCTTAGTAAGACAAGAAACTTTTTAACGTTGGAGTTTACACTCAACCTCTGTTCAGGCTGGAAGCTCATCCTCCTCGGTAAATACAGTTGGAGAAAAAAAAAAAAAAAAAAAGGGTGTTTAATATTTTGCTTTTTTCTCTAATCCCCTCTACTGTCTGGTCCTCAGTATTTATTCGAAAGGCCAACATTTTCTGTTTAATCTTTTACTATTTATATAGTTTAAAAAATATTTTGGGGTTAGTTTTATAAACTTTCCTATGGCATACGTCTTTTTCCATCATCCAGCTTTGCTTCCCCCATTATCTTTATTTACACAACTTTATTTTTTTACCCTACAGCTTCTTAGTGCCTCTTCACTACCCTCCAGTTTTGTAGGTGAAAACGCTTTATTTTGTTTTTGTATTGTCTCTTTACATCCCTGTTGATCCCCATTGGTTTTTTCCATCCTGTTTCTAATTATTTTATTACCATAAGGTATTGTACCTCCTCTAGTGGTATCCTAGATGTTTTGAAAAATAATTCCCATTTATTATTAGTTCTCCATATTAACACAATATTGGTTCCCAAGTCAAATACCGGTTTAAAGGGCCATCCCTAAGCAGAATAAAATTAGCTCCTAAATTCAGTGTTTTTGTGGCTCCTTGACAAAAAAAAAAACTCCTACTGAAGGATATACGGAAATTTTTAGATTTTGGTCCACTCATTTCCTATGTGCCCCTCACCATGAACCTTTTGTTAATCTGTCAGGTTCTATTAGTCAATATATGTCTAGAAGGGCCTTTCTTTATCGGATTCTTGCACATTTGGGCAAAGGTACTTATCATTAGTTATTGACAAAAAGATTTTCCTTTGTGAGAGCTACAGGTTTCAGATCCAATTGATGTCTGGGTAGTTAAAGTCGCACCATAAGAATAAACCTCATCTGATTAGCCGCCTCATCTATTTGCCTGAGAGTACATCTTCTATGGGATCTGTTATACTTGGGGGCCTATAGAAGACCCCTATTTATATTATAATTGTTATTGTTATCCCCCATAAAATATTTACACATTATGAATTCCACTTGTTCATTAACCTAGTACCTATACTTCCGCATGTTGCTTCAGACAGGATTTTACCATAGAGACAGACACCTTCCCCATTCTCCGGTCTTTAAGATCCTTTCTAAATAGACTGTAACCCTGTAAGTTAACCGCTCCAGCTCCGTACTCTCGTCCAGCCATGGTCTCTGTTATCTCCCACTATGTCATCATTTTCTTCACTATTAGTAATTCTAGTTCATTTATCTTGTTGGTCAGACTCCTGGCATTGGTCAGCATGCAATTAGAGATTTTTTCAGTTTTTTATTTCCTTTCTCCCTGATATTTTTAACTAATGCTACACCCCCCTCCCTCCACTCCACCCCCCTGATTTATTACTACTTCCCATCTCTCTATCGGCACTATCTTGCATGCTATCTTTTAGTTACCCTTCTCCCCACTCAGTCCCTTGTTTAAAATATTCCTCCAACGTCATGGTCATTTTGTCCCCCCAATCAGCTGCACCCACCCCAGTTAGGTGCAGCCCATCCTGCAGTAGATTTGTAAAAAAAAAAAAAAAAAAAATAGTAGCAAGACAGAAGTCCAGCCAGTTGTTCCTGTCAGCAGGTTGAAAGATATTGCCTAGAGAGCCACGTATGCAATACTAGTTGCAATAGTGCCATCGCCTGGCCAAAGTTGTACAGTGCTTTATATAAGTGTTACAAGATCCCCCATAAGAAGACTGCAGAGAGTTCTGGGAGAATGAGTCACAGTGAAGTGCAATGCTGGGAAGAAGAAGGGCCAATTTCAGAGCAGAATCTGGACAGAGTCACCACACTTCACTGCTCTCCTGTGCACACATCTTAATCCATTTCCTCCGACTTAGCAGCATACTGGTAAGAAGATTTGGATCAGTATGCATGTGATGTATATTTGGAAATTATAAAAGAACTGTTAATAGTTAGAATGCAGTTTATTATCCGCGGTACCTCATGTTAATTCCTATCCTATGTGGCTCACATGTTAAAGCAGCCATGTTTCATTGCAATGTTGCTCCCTGTACTGAAGAGTGTACTATAAATGTAATTATCAATGTTGTCATGCTGATCACTGACATCTGGTTTTTCTGCATTGTTTTTTGTTAGTTTTAAAAACCGCATAATTCTTCCTATCAACTCCATGCCTTATCCATTCACTCACTTTCAAAGCTTTAACTAATAAAAAGAGTTAAAAGTTCAGAACAAAGTTTGGATTTATGGAAACATAAGAAGAAGGTTTAGCTGGATGTCGGAATACACACAGTGAAACGTGTAAGAAGACAGAACAGTAAAACAGCTGCTAGTCACAAGCATAGTGGTCAGACTAACGAGCCGCCATCACTCACATAGTTCATACGCAAGACTGATTTTACGGCAGCCAGTATTTGTCGCAATGACAGTGAGCACCACCTTCAACGTGCAGAGCAAAATCCTGACTACGCTGATATCCGTCACATAATACAGTGTTGCAGTCCGCACCACCACAATGTCCTGCTAGCCAATCATCTTTCACTCAAGACAAGGTCCATGCAAGCCGCTCTAGCAAGACTTCAATAAAGGAAATGCTGCTCTCGCTCGTTGCTGAAGCCGAAGCCGCAAAAGTAAAATCATCCTTTTTGCAGCGCAAGAAATGCAATATAAAGCAACGAGAGCATGCGTAGAAGCGTCTCTGAAAGACCTTGCCCGCAGACAAAGAAACATCAGCCGCAATGGCCAAAGCAGAGTTCCTGGAAGCTGTGGAAATACCCGCCTCTGAAAACGCAGCAGCGTACTACGGCCAGACCTAGAGCGTCAGACACAGCACAGCGCGTCTCAGAATACGGTCACCAGCATTCACAGAACAGATGACAACCATCATCAACTTCATCAACCAGCCTACACAATACCCAGAGATCCTACCTTGAACCACAGTACCTCAAGCAGGAAGGTGTGCAACAAAGCGACAACAACTACAACTGCCATTCTGCTGAACAGAAGATAAGACCTTCGCTCCCCCATTAAAGGGACACCTTTGCTTCAGAACGGTATTATACAGACTAATCCTAACCAGAAGCCCCTAAAAGGTATGAATGATACACCTTACACACACCATGACAATGCACACCAGCTTCATATAGACCCAGTAAAACCAGGCCTCCATGAACTTTGCTAAATTCCTTGCGAAACGGGAGCTGGTTACAAAGGGACTTGTAAAATTCAATGATCGTTCCTGAAGTTTACAGAGGCATGGCTACCTCCTTTCAGAATCCATCAGAGTTAGTACCTTTCCTGTAGCGAGGAATTAAGACCTCCTGGCAAAGTGGACTTGGAAGCGAGTCTGCTGAACACCTAAAAACTCAGAGACATTTACATAAACTACCCTGTCAACAGCGTAAGGATGGTGGTGGGAGAGACTTGATTGAATGCTATGGGTCCATAGAAGCGGTAGAAAAGATGCTTTAAATAAGAGACTTCTATAACTTTTCCCAGAGTAGCAAAACAAGGGGCTACCAGAAGCTCAGAGAGCTGAAGTGACTTGTTAAATGGAGGTACCTGGTTGCTCCAGCAGAAGAGATCTACCCAGGGATAGCGTTCTAGACACCTGCAGGGGTGTTAATCCCCAATTGTACAAAAGCTTCCTTATAACTTGCAGGAGGAAATGGATTATGCACGGTTCTCGCGTTATAAACAGACCGCATAATGTACCATTTCTCCTTTCAAATGTTGTATAAGATTTTGTTACTCGAACAGGCGAGAATCAGAAATGACCCATTTTGATTTTGCTATGTCATGTAACACTACACTGCCCCTGAATGTCAAACCTCCGTAAAACACCAGTGGCATCCACAAAACTAATGTTTACTTCCTCAGGTTTTCCTTCCAGGCCTCTAAGTCCCCCAAGAGGATAACAGCCCTAGGACCTCAGGCAAGCATTGTCCCCTACACAAAAACCGCAACCTCAGCTAAAATGTAGAGTCCTTCAGGGAGAAGCCTCTAGAGGACCGCAAGAGTTTCCTCAAGGAGAACAACATCTGCTTCAGTGCCTGCACAACAACAGTCGCACTTCGCCAGGACTGCGAGGCCAGTTGAAAATGCAAACAGAGTGGTTGCAGCACCAGAACACAACACACGCTCTACACCCTGGACGCCCTCACAAGTACCTTCACAGGCTGAAGATGTGGTTAGTAAGCAACAGACACCGACGTAGAAGAACCCATGAATAGTCCACCTCTCAGTGTACGGATATAGGCAAGGGACTTGTAGGAAGGAAAGTCCTGTTCTAAAAAATTCTGCCTGTCAGGTCTTACGCAGCAGGCCACAGAGAACAGGGCAATCATGATATATGCAATCTTTAGACTATCCAGAGCAACAGGTCTCTAGCTAAGTTCCAACCTTTCTTGGACACCTTGGCATCAAAGGGCCCCAGCTCTCTACTCCCTAAGGGGACATGTGCAGGTACTGTCGAGACGGCGGGGAGGAAGGCAACCGGGGACAAAGTTGAGTCCATGGATGGCCAAACCTGTTTGCTCTGCCACAACCATACTGGAGAGCAATCAGATTCCCGACAACAGGTCAGAGATACCTACACCGATGTAGCTGAATTTCACCCCCATTTGAAGCGTATAAGCTCACTCATACCAGAGCTAGACCCAGAGGCACCGATTGTATTACTCCTTGGGAGAGATAACTACGAGTCCATAAGGCTAGAGCCGCAGATTAATGGTCCCTCAGAATGCTCCATCCACAGAGACTAGACCTAGGATGGGTCATCATAGTAGAGATGTCTGTCTAGGAGGAGCACACAAGCCTACCTCAGCAACAGTATGCTCACTAGTACAACTTGAAATATGGATATCTTCTCCTCTTCCAACCATTGTCAGAGTAGTTTTTCCTGGTAAAAGAAATAGTCCCCACTTATACAGAGATTCCCTAACCTGCCCCTTTCACAGACCCCTCATGGTGAAGACCACGCTTGTGACGGTGAGCAAAGACCAATAGGTTGCACATTTTTCCACAGAACAGAGAAGAACAACAGGGTAGCGATGTCCATAGATAGAACAGGCTGTCTTGGACATAATGGATCGAGAAAATAGTAAAGGATGAGTCAAAAAGTGATTGCACCTTGCATTTAAACCCCAGAGACCACCTACCCAACACAAGAAAGTGTTAAGGTCGATTTGGTCCTCTCTCAGCACAGAAACTCCAGAGGTCACTAGAGACAAGACAACACTTCTTCGCCTTCATGGAGAAGATATTCCAGAACCATCTTGCAAGATTGCACCAGCGCTTCAAGACTCTAAGATGTTGTACCACCCATATTTTGGCGTTTTAATCATCCAAAGAACCATGTCAGATAAGAGAAGTATTTTGACTCCAAGTTAAGGCGCGAGGTGTCCTCACTCAATGAGTCCTACTTGTCAGGCCAGACCTCAACAACAGACTTCTAGAAGTGCTTCTACGTTTGTCCAGCAAAGATGCTGTGGGCATTTATGGCTTGATAAACAAAGATGTTCCACTGCTTTTCTCCGTCAAAGAAGAACATCCATAAACTTCTTGAGGTATCTTCTGTTACCCCGTGACAACAACCCTTAAAGACATCATAGAGTACCGATGAAGTGCACTCTTTGAAACAGTCCTCCCCACAGGAGGTAAGTCGCCATGTCTATTGAGAGTCTCGAAGACTTTTCCGTTCAGTAGGCAGGCTTCGGGAGTGAAAGCAAAGTAGACATACAGGAGGTGACGGATGTGCTTCTACACATACATTTCCTTTGTGGTAAAGGACTTCTATGAAGATGTCGACTCTCCATATCTTGAAATCCCACACCCACTAACGAGGCACGCAATTAGTCTTCTCAAAAAGGGCTCAATAAATGCTTGCTCTAATCCAATTTGGAGGTTGCACAAGATTGCCTTCCAGCAGCCGAGAACTATGGAGGCCTTTCCCTTCTCAAGACCACTCAGCAGACCTAAAAGACTGATCATAGGCTGTGACTCCTTCCTAGCAAAGGAGCCCTTGGTTGGCTCTGGGATCTAAGCCAGATGCTTTCACCTTCCAAGTCAACAAGGAAGAAAAAGCCTTTCACACCAGAGGTAGTCCTGTCTGCCTATAAACAGTTTATACGATCCCTCTGGGATTCGTATCTCCTGTCACTATCCAAAGTAAATGGATGTTAAGAGACTGCACCAAGACAACAGCTGACTGGGATGACACCTCTCCCCACACAAAAGAGACTTGTGGGCAAGTTGGAAGAAGTTCCTTGGAAGCTTTTCCAGCCCCTCATGAGACACACCGTATGCTCCGTGCCATCTACAGAATTCAAATGCAAAGACTTTGTATCTTCTGTGATGCCCGCAGTCATAAGCGATTGGCAGCAGTGGCATATCTAAAAACTATAGATGTCAAAGACCAATGTCATATAGGATTTGTTATGAGCCGGAAAAATTGGCCGCCACTCCGTGAACACACAATTCCCCAGATGAACTCTTGCTGTCTGTGCTTGCAGTGGAGTTGGATGAACTCAATAACAACAGGAACTGAACCTGGAACTCAAGGAACTTGAGTCTAAACACAGACAGCAAGGTGGTCCTAGGATACATCTGTAACCGAAACACGACGCTTTTTTATGTCAATGATTCACAACAGATCTGAGGAACAGAGATCCACTATTCCCAAACATTGGCACTAATTAACCTCACGCATCATAATCCAGCGGACCTACGCAACCAGACTCTGATGCAACCGAACTCACCTGAAAGAACACAACATGGTTTCCGGGTCTGCAATTCCTGAACCGTTCAAACGTCTTGCACTATAGAACCTGACATGTTGGAAACTGTAAGAGCCAGATGACGACGAAGAAAATCCCCCCTCATATCTGTTCCTACGTACAGGGACATCTGACACTAAATGCGCCTCCAATCCCATCGTTTTCAGCAGGTTCTCAACTGGAATGTCGCTTGTCCGTGCTAAATCGCTTGTTTAATCCACATAGCCAGACTTACAAGTTCACATTTACCTAAGAAACAAGAATCCTGCAAGGGTTGGCATCACTGCAACATTCTTTTCACCGTTTCCCACAACCTAGAAAGATCCAAGAACTTGATATTTTCACATCATACAACGGAAAATGTTATGCAAAAGAACTAGACAACCTTGAACAAAGGGCAAAACCTGTTTCCTAAACGACAAGTACTTGAGAAAGCCACTTGACCCAATTATCACCAAGATTGGGCTGCTCAAAATTAGGGCTGTCTTCAAGATGCCAAAGGTGGGAATTTATAGGAGAGAGACAAATTAATTTCTCTCAGGCCAGCGCGAACTCTTTCGTGTTTTCTCCCAAAGAGCCTATGTGACATCAGTTGATGTCAGGCAGGGGAGTGTTCTGTCTAGCAGGGTTGAAAGAAATATTGCCAAAAGCCACGTATGGCAATACTTGTGTAATAGTGCCATCTGCTGGCCAAAGATGTACAGTGCCCCCCCTTTTTATATAATGTTGACAGACCACCTTACACTGCAGAAATTCTGGGAGAATGATGTCACAGGGTGAATGCATGCTGGGGGAAGAAGAGGGCCATTTCAGAGCAGAATCTGGACAGAGTTCATCACACATCACTGCTCTCCTGTGCACACATCTTTATCCATTTCTCCGTACTTAGCATAGCTGTAAGAGTTTGATCCAAGTAGCTGTGGATGTTAGTGTATTATAAAAACTGTTAATAGTTAAATGCAGTTTTATCCGGGTACCTCAATGTATTGTCTATCTATGTGCTCACATGTTTTTAGGCAGCCTGTTTCTTTGCCATGTGCTCTTTCCGGTACTAAGAGTGTACTATAAATGTCATTATCATGTTGTCATGCTGATCACTGACCATCTTGTTTTCCTGCATTGTTTGTAGTTTTAACCGCATAATTTCTTCCTATAAACTCCATGCCTTATCCATTCACTCACGTACAAGCTGTTATACTAATAAAAAAGATTAAAATTTCAGAACAAAGTTTGAGATTTATTTGGAAACATAGGAGAAGGTTTAGCTGGATGTCGGAATACACACAGTGAAACGTGTAAGAAGACAGAACACCAGTTCTCCAAAAACCCAAATCCCTCTTTCCAACACCATTTTTTGAGTCACCTATTCACCTCTCTAATCTCCCTCTGCCTCTCTGGTGTGGCCCGTGGAACAGGTAATATTTCTGAAAATGTTTAATGTGTTTAAATGTCCCTAGCAGTTTCTTTACATTGTATGGCTAATAGTTAGATCCATGTTTGTGGCAGATAGGACAGCACTTTCCACATGTATATGTCTGCACACTCCTTATCTCTGTACTGTTTGCCTTTGTATCTCATGCACATATTTATTTTTGTATTGCTTTGTACAGTATTGTGCAGATGCCTGCTGTTACATTACAGTAAATTCATTGTTCTTCTGTCCCATAGTTTAACACTATCCTTTGCATAAAAGCTGAAGTTTGGACATTGCTTATTTGTCAATGAATTGTTGGGACAAAGGTTAGTTGCCTGTCAACTTATTTCTTGCACACATAGGAAACCAGGCCCCGGACTGCCATAAGGGCAAACCGGGCAATTGCCCGCGGGCCTCTGGGGTCCGGGCCGGCTCGGAGCGCCCGCCGAGGAGGCCGGTGTTACCCCCCGGTGGGCCCCGAATGCCGGCGCAGGCATAGGGGCCGCAATGGTCGCATCTGCGACCGGACCCCTGTGGCAGGGGGCCGACACGTCCCGCCATCGCTGCACGGCTGGTCACCGGACCCATCCATACAGCCATCACGGCAGCCTCCTGCACCGCGCGGTGCAGGCAACAGCCGAGCCTGAACACGGGGATCTACTGAACCTGTCTGTTCAGCTCCCAGAGGCCGCGGGGCAAGGCCGCGCGCGATGTGATGACGATCGTGAGGTGAGCGGCCGCACCGGAGAGGGAAGAGGAGAAGAGGAGGCAGAGACTTCAGTAAGTATTTGGTTTTTATTACTTTTTTTAAACTACTAGCCCTGCCTGCCATACCTATATTCTGCCCCATACAACCCTGCCTGGCTAATACTGCCTGCATACCTATATACTGCCTCCATACTCCCTGTATACCTATATACTGCCTCATACTAACCCTGCATAGACCTATAATACTGCCCCCCCATACTGCGCTGCTTACCTATATACTGCCCCATACTACCGCTGCATACCTATATACTGCCCCATACATCCTGTCTGCTATATACTGCCCCAGCATACCTATAATACTGGCCCCAGTACTGCACCTGCATACCTATATACTCGCCCCGTCTGCCACAGCATACCTGTATAACTGCCCCATTACTACACCTGCATACCTATATACTGCCCCATACTACCCAGCCTGGCTATATACTGCCCTGCATACCTATATACTGCCCCATACTGCCCTGCCTGGCTATATACAGTCATGGCCAAGAGTTTTGAGAATGACACAAATATTATATTTTCACATGATCTGTTGCCCTCTGTTTTTATGTGTGTTTGTCAGATTTGTTTATCACATCAGAAATACAAGTGCAATCATTTTATGGATAACAAAAAGCTTTTATTGACGAGTTGAAATGAGTTAATGCAGCAAATCAATATTTGCAGTGTTTGAACCCTTCTTCTTCAGGACCTCTGCAATTCTCCCTGGCATGCCTCAATCAAAATTTCTGAACCAAATCCTGATTGAATAGCCGTCCATTCCTTGCACAATCAATGCTTGCAATTTTGTCACAATTGTTGGGTTTTTGTTTGTCCCACCCGTCTCTTGATTATTGACCACAAGTTCTCAATCGGGCATTAAGATTCTGGGGAGTTCCAAGCCATTGACCCAAAATCTCTATGTTTTTGTTCCCTGAGCCATTTAGTTATCACCTTTGCTTTATGGCAAGGTGCTCCATCATGCTGGAAAAGGCATTGTTTGATCACCAAACTGCCTTGGACGGTTGGGAGAAGTTGCTCTTGGGGGACATACTGGTACCATTCTTTATTACATGGATGTGTTTTTTAGCAAGAACTGTTAGAGAGCCGATTCCCTTGGCTGAGAGCAACCCCCACACATTGAATGGTTTCTGGATGCTTTACAGTGGCATAAGAACAAGACTGGTGGTCTCGCTTGCCTTGTCTTCTCCTGAACAAGCTGTTTTCCCAGATGTTCCAACATTTGGAAAGGGGATTCATCAGAGAAAATGACTTTACCCAGTCCTAGCAGTCCACTCCCTGTACCTTTGCAGAATATCAGTCCAGTCCCATCGATGTTTTTTTTCTGGAGAGAAGGGGTTTCTTTGCTGCCCCCCCTTGACACCAGGCCTTGCTCAGGGGTCTCCGCCTCACAGGCGTGCAGAGCACTACCCCTCCTGCGCCATTCCTGAGCAAGCTCTGCATGTGGTAGCCCGATTCCCGAAGCGAAACATTTTTTAAGAGACAGTCCTGGGTTGCTGGTCTTTTTTGGCGCCCCTGGACCCTTTTTTGGAAACAAGGGAACCCTTTTTCCCCTTTGAATTCCTTGTGTGGATAGATTTTTGGGGTGAGGTGCAATCTTTTAGCGCGATACTCTTCCCTGTTAGGCCAGTTTTGTGCAGGAAATGATGACGAATGTTTTTTTAGAGATAAACCCATGGTTAATAGAAGAGAAACAATGATGCCAAGCCCCAGCTCCTTTTAAAGTGTCCAGTGGGGATTTTATTAAATCATGACAGATTGTCCCCACCCTGCCCTCTCAACACCCGCACCTTTTTTTTAATGGGGCAATCATGAAACGATGTTAGCGGCCCTTTTTAAAGGGAGGCCTGCAATGAATTTGGGAAATGTTTTTTGGGGGAAAAAGTTCTTTTTCTAGGAAAACTATGTTTTTGAAATTTAAATTTGCGTTAAGTGATCACTCATAACATTCTGGATATATGCTAATGCTTTAAAAAACCTATGCATAGACTTTGTAAAAATTAACATTTGTATCATTTTCAAAAAATTTTGGCCATGACTATATATATTTATATAAATATTAAAAATATATATAAAAATATATATATAAAATAATATAATATATACACCATGCTGCGGTCCCTATATATGTATACTTACCTCCCAAAAGCTGGGGGCCCATATATTTCCCACCCCAACGGCGGGGGGGGGGCCTAAAAAATACCTAACTAACTACTGGTGGTCCCTATATGCATGACTAACTACTGGGGACCTAATATATACCTAATTAACTAGTGGGGGTACCTACATACACATGTCTAACTATTGGGGGGCCCTAAATATACCTACCTAACTACTGGGGGGGTAGACCCTATATACACTTACCTAAATACTGGGGGACAGTATATACCTACCTACCAGCTTAGTTACCTATGTACCTACCTGGGGCCCTACATTACCACCTACCTCTTGGGGGTCCTATCTACCTACTAACCTCCCGGGGGGGCCCTATATAGCTAACTATACATATAGGGGAACCCTATGTAAATACTTATTAGGGGGGGCTTATGTGCCTACTTAGTGGGGGAGCCTTATATACCTACCTATTGAGTAGAAACTATATTTCAGCCTATCTATCCTTGTAGGATATTATATATTCCAACTGTAAACATTCTTATTAAGTTAATGTTATCTACTTACCTGCTGTTACAATGTGCTAGTGATCATGCAGGTAGAGATGCTATTTCATTTGTGTATTTTATCAAGCATTTCTCGCCATCAGTGGTAAAAAGTTAAAATGCATCCTATTAAATTGACTCAACCTTTATTAAATGGGTTGTCCCATGACAGCTCCTTTTTTAGCAGGTCATAAAAGTAATTTATGTTTTGACCTCTGGGAACCCAGCTGGAAAGCAGAATGAGCCTTCAGTAGATAAATTGGAGTGTTAGAAGCAGTGTTCTTTTTTTTCTTTATCGGTAAAGAGAGGGATGAGATCCCAGTACATTTTCTATGATATGCTCTAGATGATCCAGAGGAAGATGCATAAAAAAAGTTGATCTCCAAGTCATGGGTGTATAAAGTGACTGGCGGACGTCATAGCAAAATTTATAATAGGATGTTTTTAGAACCACCTTCTGCAGTAAGTGAGGTCAGGTCTTCAATATAGTTTTTATTGTTCTCCACTCTGTCCTTGTGTTTTTTCCTTAAAATTAGTTTTAAATCTGATGTTGGCCAATTTGGTTTCTAGGCTACATACAGGTTGCTGTGTCTTCTAACTTGGTGGCTACCCACATGTCTCCGGACTCATGAAAACTCATTTACTGTAATCATAGTCTATAGGAGTGTTATCCGGGTCAAATTCATATTTACTGTGTATGACTGAATCTCACTTACCCGTTGACCTAAGAAAATATAAAAATAAACTGAAATGATTATCAAGGATCCTGTTAAAAATAAAAAATAAATCATTGCAGAACTAAAAAGGAGACACTTCAAAGTTTTTTTGTTAGTTTTTTTTTGTGTTTGTTTCTCATTACGGACAGTATAACTAAAACAGATAAAAATTTAATATTTCTTATGGTTCAGCAATGATTTAGTGTTAGGAGTGACCCATTGGCTTGTTATATTCTAGTGTTGACCCTAAGATGAGTAGGCTAGCACCTTTATAATTAGTCGTTGCCATTATGTTGGAAACAACCATGTAAGAGGATCTTCCTTAAACTTCAAACAGCTCATTTGATGTTTTCATTCACAGCAAATTGTACATCAATAACATACCAGAGAGGTTCCTTTTCATACGTTAAGGTAGAAATATGTTTTTGAAGTTTTTTTTTCTTGCCCTCACCTTTTCTCTCCCTATTTTATCAAACAATTACTTAGGAATTGGAAGAGAAAAAAAAACTTCAAACACTAATTCTACATTAGCAATTGCACGACTAAACTCTACATACAACCGGCTCAGTTTGTGTTTCATACTCCATTGGCAATATGTGTTTAAAGCTGAAATCCTAACACTTGACAAATAATGTTTGTAGGAGGAAATGGGCCATGTAAATGGCTTGGAAGGAGCTGCAATTCATCAAGATGGACATTGGCATGCTTTCTAAGGAGAATACAGTGTGAGGTACAGCTGCTGGCTATATGTTACATAGGCATGCAGGGTAAATGTCTAGGATGTATATACAGTTGTTATATACCATAAAGGGCGTACACATTTTGAATATTATTACAACATCTGAGCAGGGTACTGAATGTGGGCCTCAATATAATATTTGCTAGTTTATTGCATGTACATTGAACATGCTGGGGTTTCGTAGCATAACTTTTTGAATTTTCCATCCCTGGGCGCCATGCTGCTCAGCTATTTTTGCAGTATCTAAGGTTGTTGACCCTGTTGTAGGCATTGCGTATGAGGCCTGTATTCACATCTACATATAAAATTAGCAGGGTTCCCGCAAAGGGGTGGTTATATTGTGCTGCAAGTGCTGACAAGATAGAGTAACATTGAGCAGGAGCTCTACTGTTGAGACTGTGACTGAAAATAGGATCCCTTTTGCCTGCATGTTAGAGCATACTTGCTAACTCTCCTGTATCGCTCAGGAGACACATGAAAAAAAGGAGAGTCCTCCTAGGCTCCCGGAAGGGTTGTCCTGTCTGCCGGTAAGCACTATGATCGTGCGGGCTTAGAAGCTGTGCTTGCACCATCTGCAGTGGAAGCCAGCTCTGATTCTAGCCATTGAACCACCTACTGTAAATGCAATGGTCAGTAGAGGCCACAGTATCTACCATATTTTTCAGACTATAAGACACACTGAATCATAAGATGCACATGGTTTTAGAGGAGGAAAATAGGGGGAAAAATGTAGGCTGTAGTGTAGGCTGAAGTTTTATTGATACCATTTTGGGAAAGATGTGACTTTATGATCACTTTTTATTCCAATTTTTTGGGAATATGAAATGACAATAAAAAACAATTTTGAGGTTTAATTTTTTTTTTCTTCTGTGGTGTTACAGCTTACAGGATAAATGATGTTATATTTTAATAGATTGGACTTTTATGGACATGGCAATACCAATTACATGTAATTATTTTATTTGCAAAAGGGGGGTGATTTTAAACTTTCATTATTTATATATATTTTTTTAAACTTTTTTTTATTTTAATACTTAGTCTCCGTAGGGCTCTTGACCACAAGGGGGTACAATCCCTTGTCCTAAATACAACATTACTATTGTACTACTATATATATGATTTTCACTCATTTCCTATTACACCCTACCCATGGCAGGGTGTAACAGGTATACATACATGGGAGCTGTGGAAGCCTGTATGAGGCTTCAGCTCCCATGGCAGGTAGGGAGGAGCAGTGCAGGGCACTGTTCCTCATTCAGCTAGACACTGCAGCCACAATCACTGCAGCATCCAAAGTGTTAACAGCAGGGATGGAGCCAGCTCCATCTCTGCTGTTAGCGGCTTTTCACAGCATTGCCCCACTCCAGCCTCCTGACGCCCTGAGACAGTACATTCGGACTATAAGACATACCCCCATTTTAACCAAAATTTTTGGGAAAAAAGTGTGTCTAATAGTCCGAAAAATATAAGGAGTGGGCTCTTTGTATCTAACCATTAACACCTCGTAAATTGTGGGATGATAATGATTGCTCTGAAAGTAGGAGACCAAATAATAGCCTCTGGGTCTGCCATGCATGAGGCCTGTAAAGCCTTTCCAGAGATATGACTCTAAAAAAAGTAAAAACAAAAAACACAAAAAAAACAGTTAATAAATGTGTACAAATATAAAAAGAAAAAACAAATACAAAAACAGATTACCCAATGAAAATTGCTTCTTCAATTATAAAAAAAAAAAAAAAAAAAAGTCTATATACACATAATAGGCTTTGCTATCTTTGTATTGGTCCAATCTACACAATTACCAGGTGATTTAATCAATTCTTGCCAACTCTCACAGAAGGTGATGGAGACCCTGCAAAGACTGTAAAATCACCTGCAGTCAGCAAACAAATAACTTCCAGCTGAACTTTATATGGTAGTGAAACCATGGTAAAATGTCAGAAGACACTTCCCTGATATCACCTGGTGCAAAGGGGCCATGGCACAGCTAGACTGACTTTGTAGCTGATTGATGTGGTGTCACCCAATTTTCCTAGATGCTGAATGGACTATCCAGTGCCCAGGAAGTCTATAGTATGCCACATTTCTCAATCAGCTTTCCTCTGGTGCTTTTACACAATTGTGAAAAGGGCTCTGTTTTTTTGTGTAAGTTGTGTGTTATGTAAAACAGGGGTGTGGCTTATGCAGATGTTGCTGGCAACTCAAAATTTCCTGGAATGCCACTTTCAAAACCTTGACAAATACAGTATGTGTTATAATGGGCTCTGTGAAAGGGCCATAGCTCGGAATAAGTTATAGGCCCCAAGAGGAATAGAGCCAATGACATGCCATAGTTGTGAGAGAGAAAGACTATGAGTTAAAATGGTTGAGCTGAGGTTTGAGGAGACCCTTCACTCATGGATTGCCATAAAATAGCTATGCTAAGACAAGACAAGGACTGTGACTGAGCTGAAGAATCTAACCATTACAAGTGCAATCTCCCACTGTATGTATAGACAAGACTGTGATTTGAAACCGGCAAGCTTTAGTGCCTCTAGGTGAATACCATTATGCATGTTTCACTGTATATATGGTAATCACATGCTTGTTGTTTACAATGTGATTTAAGTCACTTGAGCTGTTCAAATATCATGTTTGGACTGTCTTCGCCTGCTGCACCATTCTTTCTGTAGGGAAGTCATCTGCTAGATCTTTCCATTTAGAAAGGCAGTACAAGTTTGTTAATAGCCTAGGCACAAGGCTCAGTTTATAGTAGATGAATTCCCATGTAATATAGGGCAGATTTATTAAGACTGGCCAGTCTTAAACTGAAATAGATTTGGGTAAAATACACTAAGGCTAGGTTCACACGGCTTATCCACAGCATAATTGCGGGGACAGATTTCGCCCGCAATTACGCCATGTGCCGTGTAGCAGGGGCGGGAGGGGAGCTGGCAGCTTGCCGGCCCCATAGACTTTCATTACCCACGGCGCGTATCCCGCCGGGATAATGTAAATGTCACCTTCTCCCCGCTCGCGAAATACGGCGTGCGGGAGAGGAGACGGAATCCATAGTTCTCTATGAGAACTGTGGATTACCGTAATGACTGTGATGGATTTCAGCCATATTGAGCGCAGTACGGTGCGCAATACGGTCTGAAATCCGTCCCAAAGTCAGCCTTGTGGACATAGCCTAAGGGCGACATGTATGAAAGTTGGTGCTGACAGTTATAAATAGCTTTAAAGAGAACCTGTCACATAGATTATACCCCCCTTGCTGAGGACAGCCCAAGCTAGTCAAGCAGAGAAACCGATCAGCACCAGCAGTCCCATTCAAATTCATTTTTTTTTTATATACGTTTCACTCCCAGGAAAACCACCTCTACTCCAATGCTGTCAGTGGTGCTCAGCTCAAACAGCAAAGTCCATAGTAAACCAATGTAAAGAAAATAGATAGCGGCACTCACCGATCCAATCTTAGCATTCTTTTATTCCAGGATTACAAACAAAAGCAGGCGGGGATAGGTAGAAATGTTAAGCCTATGATCGTTTTGCATGCCATCTAATACAAATATTTATACCACACAAAATTGTTTATTACTAGCATCTACCATATGTCAATTGTATGTTGGCATCATTTTTAAATGTCATTTTATTTTTTTACAAAAGTAGGGGGCTTAGAAATTTCGTAAACATGTTTCACGTTCAAGAAAATTTGCAACACATTTTTTTAGGGACCAGTCCTTTTCTGATGTGGTTTTGAGGGGCCTGTATGTTAGATACCCCTATAAATAACTCCATCTAAGAAACTTCACCCCTTAAACTATTCAAAACAGCATTTAAGAAGTTTGTTAACCCTTTGGGGGTTTCACAGAAATTAAAGCAAAGTGGAGGTAAAATTTCAAAATTTAACTTTTTCTGAAAATTTTCAATTTTTATCCATTATTCACTGGTAGGTAGTAGAAGTTGCCAGGGAAACGCAATTCAACTTTGATTCCAAAGATTCTGCTGTTTCTAGATATATCCCATATGTGGCCTTAGTGCGCTATTTGACTCAACCACAAGTCTCAAAATAGGAGGAGCACCTACTTGATTTTGCAGTCTCTTTTTCATTCTGATTTTTTTTTAGACGCCATTTCAGGTTTGCGGGCACCTTAAGATGCTAAAACGTAATACACACCCCTAAAAACACCTCACTTTAGAAACTGTACCCTTTAAGGAATATATCTAGGGGTGTAGTAAGTATATTGATCCCACAGGTATTTTTTTGTGGGTTAAGTTGTGAAAATGGAAAACTTATTTTTTTTCCAACAATCTGCAATTTTAACAAAAAAAAATAAATTTTTACAAGCAATCCTGGAAAAAAAGCACCTTAAAATTTATTGCACAATTTCTTCTGAGTACAGCAATACTCTATATATGCGTATAAACTGCTGATTGGGCACATGGCAAGATGTACAAGGGAGGGAACTGTATTTCTCTTTTGAAAGATTTTGGTGGATGTCATGTCACATTTGCAAAGCCCCCAAAGTAACAGAACAGGTGAAATCTTCCAGAAGTCACCCCATTTTGTCTTCAACACTCCTCAAGGAACTCATCTTTGGGTGTATTATGTATTTTGGGCGTACAGGTGTTTTACAGTTTTATTAGCATTGAGCCTTGAAAATGGGAAAAAAAACACCCTGCAGTTCTGCCATTGTTTTTTTTGGCGTCCTGTTTGCAGTGTATAAATGACATGATAATTGTACCAACTGCATAGTGAAGTTAACATGATATCAATTTTATATAGATTTTTATGTTTTATTGTTTTAACACATTAGAAATATGTTTGAAATAAATTGCTTTTTTATATTGTCATAATTTAGTGACACTTTTTGTAGTGGTTTTTATTTTTAACTGAGAAATGTTCGTGACATGTTAGATTTACTCCATGTGTCGATACAATTACGGCGATACACAATTTATATAGGTTCATATGTAGTAGCACTTTCAATGGAAAATAAAAAATAGACACAAATGCCCAACTGAATAAACAGCCTGATGGACAAGTCCCTTTGACTAATATATAGATCAAAAGAAAAAAGGGGGAAAAAATATATAAGTTAACTTTTGCTTAATATAATAGCAAAAAGTTCCCATAAGAACAGTTGAGGTAGGTACAATCTCAATTATCACCACAACAATCAATAGCAATGGTGTAAAAAAAATAATAAAAAAGTGGGACTGGTAAACACAGCCGTAGTAGAACCAATCTGGATTATGACCACGGCCCTCACCTAAAGACACAGGGTAATCACCCCCAATGAGGGTGTTCCCATCGGGATTCTCACCCTATGAAAAAGGAAAACCATAGATTTCGTTCTGATCCCGTCCCAACATGTTTCGATCCACCCCAAACACAGATCTCATCAGGGCACAGGTAAGGTATATACAAAGGAAACTGAGAGAAACAAGTTGTCCAAAATAAATGTACAACAGGTATAGCAAAAAGATACAAGAGAGACACCCTCTATATAATAGATGCAAGAGAGCAACAAATATTATGAAGACTATCAATATCTCATCACATTACAAGCTAAAGCAAAACAAGACACCAAAAGATGTCCTACAAGAAGCCAATAATATGAAGGGGCACCAGACTAGAAAATGAGTACCTGAATTGATGGCATCAGGAGTCCCAAACCATATGCACCTCACAATGCAAGTTAGAAAACAGGCTTATCTTGGCCAGAAGATACCTGGACAAAGTCTCTTTTGAGCATCCAGCCACATGATGTAACAACCATATCAGGCATTCTCTTCGTTCTACAGAAGTTAATATATGGGGGCCATTAATCTAGGTATCCAGAAATCAGCTCACCTGCCTGGAGTGCATAGATCTGGTGTCTTCAAAGCACCAGTAACATCCAAGAAAAAATTATCTGAGGAACCAGCACTTCCAAACAATAAAATCCATGAATTATTGAAGTATAAAAAGAGTAAAAGATACTAAACGAGTGCTACATTAATTAGTGGGGTACAAAATGTCAGGGCTCATCTAACATGTTTCAAATGTCAGTGAGTTCTTAATAATGGCCTGACATTTTGTAACACCACTATTTATTGTAGCACTCATTTAAAATCTTTTAGTAACTCCATTGTATTTTGAAAATATTGTTTCCTAAGAGCATTAAGACTTGAAGAACCACTGTATAAACTACTAACCTCATTAAAAAATCTACCTGGCCCATCAGCCTGCAGGGCAGAGAAATCCCGAGGACAGAATTAGAGGAAAACAATTTTACATTCTAAACCTCAAACATCTTGGGCCACATGCATGAAAACGGTCCGTTTCTAAGCCTTTCTTGGTTGCCCATATCAACCAATCAGGACGCCCCTTTCATTTTATATAGTGCTCTGAAAAAATGAAAGGGGAGCTCTGACTGGCTCCTATGGGCAACAAAGAAAGTCTTAGATGTAGACAGTTTTCATACATGTTTTCATGCATTTTAGTTTGTGCATTTCTTAAAGTCCTTGTCAGGGACTATCAGGGACACACACAAAGACACGTACAAGTGGGCCCTGACACTGGTCCCAGCCCCTGTCCCTGCCTTTTGGGGAACCCGACTCCTTAATAGGCCGGCCCCTACCAGAAGACTAATAACTGCACTGCGCAAAGTGCACTACAGACAGGGACAAACAAACACAGAAACACGAAAACGTAGTCGGGCAGTCCAAGTCGGTAACGGAACGGGCAGAAAGGTACAGAAATGTGAGACAAAGGGGTAACCGGAGTCCAAGCAAAAGGTCAGAGAAACACAGAGAGAGACAAGAAAAGTGCAGGCGAACTATAGGACAATGAACCAATATAGCAGGCAAGGCAGGAAGGAAGCAGAGATCTTATATAGGAACAGAAGAAGGTAGAACTGAGGCAATAGGCAGAAGGAACAAAAGACCAGATAGGAGAAGAAAGCTGTCACTCAAAAAGGAAGAAAGTTAACGAAGAGTGTGCTGGAAGATTCCTGGCCATGGGAGTTGGCCAGGAATCAATCAGCACCCAGAACAGATAAACCCAGTTCACACAGTAATATGAAACACAGTGTTAGGTCAAAAAACATGGTTTACGTCGTAGCGGCCATGGACGGCGACCAGAGCCAAAAGCAGGGGGTGTTTCAGGCACAATCATGACAGTCCTACAGAGAAACGTATGGAAAAAAAAATCAGAAAAACACCACTCAACCCCAAACTTTTTAAACCCACAAACAGAATGTTATTAAGAGCTGGAGTTTAACTTTATATGCAGAAAGTCTATTGTTATCTTTTTAGGTTCCATCCTCCAATTTAACAGGGGTGCAAGGAAATCTGCTTACACCACCCGATTTACTAAATAATTACTTTGAAAACAGACAAGAAAACAAAAACTTTATGTATTATTTTCAAAAGTAATGACAAAGCTGTTTTTCCTTATTATGTTTTGATGTTATCCAACTGTTCCCGTATAACCTGGTTTCCATTTCCATAATAAAATGAGATTGTTCTTTGCACGGACCCTTAGGGGATGATTATCTAAAGATGACTGCACCCTGTGCAGCTTCCTATCTGTTATAACAAGTCTTTAAAGTGGGCAAAATGAGCTTTGTCTGTGCCAAGACAAAGTTGTAGCTTGGCAGATAGTGCTGTAAAAGCTCAGTTATGGAGATTGACAAGGAAATTCAGATAAGAAACCATTCCATTTAACATATTTGTAAGTTACATTTCTCCAGATCACAGTAGTGGAAAATTAGTAGTAAGACGCAAACTGCAGACTGAGCATTTTTATTGCTGTTTTTTAGCATTGGAACTACAACTTGGGGGCATAGATTTGTCTTATTTTTGGTTTTGATCCAGGGCGCTTTTATTTTTATCTTATCTAGATTTTATTCATTGAGAATTAGTCACCGGGGGGATTAAGGAGGATCACAAAGTAACTTTAGGCAAACTCATTGGCAAATAATACAGTGTTTTTGTAACTCATAGCAACCAGCCAGATGTTTGCTTTGATCAGCCAAATGCAAGCCAAACGAGGGAGAGCAAACATTTAATTATTTGCTGTGTGTTAAGTAACACATTTGTCTCAGCATTGTAGAGATTTATTAGACCTAGATCACAAACACTTTTTCTGCATATAAAGCTTATACAAAATGCCAAGAATTTCAAACATTTGTCATAGCACTTTAACAAGAATTTTTTTTTCTTACTTTTTAAAAATTCTTTTTTACAATTATAAAATATTTTTTGTGGCATTTTTCAAGTCTTACAGAGAAGCCTCTGGGAAATATGCCAAAAAAGAAAAAAAAAATAGAATACCAATACTGCATAAAAAAACTCTACTTCCCCTTAAAATAAATGCGTAAACTGTGTAAAAAAGTCACAATTTTTTTTATACGAGTGGCTCAAACAATTGCAACTTTTAATCTGTTTTACACAGAGCTCGTCACATTTTTGAAAAGTGGGGAGGTTTATCATTCCACTGCATAAAATTTGCCCCAAAAATTACACAAATCAAGCTAGAAATCTACTGCAGGTCAGATTTTTTTAGATGGGTGCATGGGCATTGAAACAGGCACCAAATTTATTAAACCTTAATAAATTTGGCAAATTTTATTTATGTGCAATTTTCATTAAGATATGCGAATTGTCTTAATACATTTCCCCTTTATAATGAACAGTCTAAAAAGTGACATATTTATCACTGCATGATAGATAATGTTTATAAACTTTTGTGTAACTTTGCAACACTTATTAGTTGGATTAGTTTGTGCCAATTATTTTGGTGCATGATAATACATGAAAGGGGTTTTCTCACTGAAAAGATTAGCTTTCAACTTGTAGGGACACGTAATTGAAGACTTTTTCCAAATAGTCTTTTCATTTTAAGTTTGTCAGGAGATAAGTGAGATTTTATCTGCTCTGAGTGCACACAGGTTTCTGTGGTAACCTGATCATATCTCTGCTATCTGATTACAGCAGATAACGGGGAATGATGTCACCATGGTCAAGAGAACTCACTCTGAGCAGACTAATTATCTCTGGCCAGATAAGCTTTTTTTACAGATAAGCAATTGATTTTACTCAGAGCACTTGTAGCTTTGTTTACTGAAGATTAGCTCTTCTGCACTGCTCTTTGTAATGTCTCAGCTAGTTACAGGTAAGCTAAATATGCTAATCACTGCTATAGAACCACCACAGTGGTCAGATAAGACTAGAGTGAAAGAAAAGCTGTCTGTCACTGTGAAACTACATGGTGAAAAAAAAACCTTAAAGGGGATTTGCCAAGACGCCAGTTACCTACCTCTTACCAGCATGGGAGCAGGATATATACAAATCATGCTGAGTCATGAAGCTGCAGGGGAGAGAGGGAGGGGGTGAGTGAGGAGTGAGGAATCCAAGGGAGCGTCTCAAAACTTAAGTGAAATAATAACAGTACAAGAGTGGATTCTTAATACAGCAAGACACAGCCTCAGACTGCACTTTCTACCCGGTGCCTTAAAAGCTCATTCCTTTTGCCTGTCATCAGATAAGAAGTGTTTCACGCAAGAGCGGCCTGTCAGCTCCTGGGTCGTGTCTAGGGGAAGCTTTGAGGTAACTAAGGGGGATTGAGAAATGCTGTAGCTCTCAGAGTTTTCACTTTTTGCAATCACATATATTTATAAAAGTGATTAAATACCCATTTTGGAGGTTGCCACGTCAACATTACATCGTGGCAAAACCCCTTTAAGCCTCGTCCCTTTCAGCAAAGCTATGCCTTTTTTGGCACATAGCACAGAATTTTCTGAAAACTGTCTACAATACATAAACATAGTGTAAATTATTTTTGTAATGTCTCAGCTAGTTACAGGTAAGCTAAATATGTAAAAATTCTGGCACAATTGTCATAGTATCTCTGCCCCATTATGTGTAGTGCATTATATAAAGCACTAAAAGATCTTAAGATAAAACCTGGCTACACAAAAGCACAACAAAAAGAATGAAAATTGTGATATCTTTTCAAGGCAAAAAAGTACTAGTGAAATGAGCCTAGAGAGCATTATATGAATGCATTTCTGTGTCCATAATACAGAGCAAGCTTAACCCAAACTGATAGCGTCATACAGTAGATCCCTAGATCTCTATGATGCTGAACAAAAATGCCCTTGGAGTGTGTTTTATGCAAAAATTTTCTTTGAGTATTTTCAACCCATAAACAACTCCCTGATTTATTTATTTTTCTTTGCTGGCAGTGTTTTCACTTTAATTTATCTTGGGCTTTTTTATTTTTGTTTTTTTAGGTCACAGTGTATTTTTAAGTCACCGTTTAATATATTGAGAAACTAAGGAAAATTATTTGTGGGTTGGAGCAGAAAAAAAAACACAACATTCCCACTTTCTGGGCTTTCTTTTCTACAGAGTTCACTGTGTAGAATAAATGTCATGTAAACATTATTAAGTGGATCAGTACAATTATCAAATACAGGCAGCACCGTAGAACATAGTATTGATGCAGTGTACCAGATTAGAATGATCCACCTCTTCACCTCCTATTGTGTACTATATGAACAATATACGCAAGAAAGCTCTCCAGATTGCGATGAGCAAAGAATCATTCAATAATTTATTAATTCCTCCAGATCTCCACTAATAAAACTTCTGTGAGAATTAGCAATGTATTAGGCCAAGACCCTTCTTCAGGCTGGGCCAATAAACTGGAATGTTTATCCACCCCCCACTTCATGATAAACATGTTTGTCAAATATTGTGGAGGGATTAATGGATTAAAGGGTTATTCTCATCACATTGATTAGCTGTAGGCAAAAGTAAATAAAGACTATTACTAAATACATTGCTGTTCTGATTTTGCTTCATTTCAGAGCTACAACAATTCTAATCTCATGCTTGTGCACACAAGCTTACCTAGATTACTGACCATCTCTCTCTGCTCTCATTGCTCCAGCTGCCCTGGCTGGGATGCTGATATCACTCCCTGCTGTGTCTTATCAACAGCACAGGCGCTTGTTTATCTTAAGGTTAATGAAAAACTTTAATCCTTTAGAGCTCTGTAGCCTTCTGCCCTACTGTTTGAACCCTTTTATTACCAATATCCCTTTAACAGGATCATATAGGAATAGCAGGGCTGATATTCCAATCACCAATATAGGTTTAACCACAGCCTAACCAAAACGTGAGAGCATGAAGCTAGCTTTGAAGAGTGGGGTCTTTGAAATAGAATGGGGAGAACACTCCTTCAAGGACTGAGTCAATTTTGTCACTAAGAACCAAATAAGATTGTTTTTGCCTCAAACATTATGTTAGTCATAACTGGAACAGTGGAACTTTTTATCATTGCAATCAAAGGTCCACAAGTTTTTATGTATTTCTCAACAGAGCTGAGAGGGCTTATTTCTTGCAGGAAACATTGCAGTTTCTATGGGTAGCATTTTGGTTTATACAGGACTTCTAATGTTTTTATTTTCTTTTTTTATGGGGACAGAATAAACAAAAATAGCATTTGTAAAATAAAAACTTTTTTTAATAAAAAAGTCTGAGTGTTTGTTTTTTTTGCTTGATTGACACCATTTTGGGATATACAAAACTCTAAATCACATTTCATGACAATTTTACAGATTGGGGTGTTATGGTTGATACAATACTAGTTATGTGCATGGAGAGATAGATAGATAGATAGATAGATAGATAGATAGATAGATAGATAGATAGATAGATAGATAGATAGATAGAGACAGATAAGTAGGAAGATAGATAGATAGATAGATAGATAGATAGATAGATAGATAGATAGATAGATAGATAGATAGAATATTTTATAAGGGAGAAACTCTGGATTGTTTTCTTTTTTTACATTGGATTTTATCCCAAGTTTATTCAACTTTTTTACACTACTCATCAGTCCCAATAGTAAATATCAACATTCAGTCCTCACTTTTTATGTAGTGCAGTATATTATGTCTTCAAGTGTAAAACTGTGAGGCATCCTATTAAGCTCTGCTTCTGATCTTAATAGGACTACAAAGATGGCAGACCTTTATTAGGCGCTTTGCTGCCACGAAAACCCGTAAAACTCTGTGAATGGGTTGAGGGGCCCAATAGGTTTACAAAGGCAACCTTCTCCCTCAGAAACCACTTCAACACCGCTGTTCCTACAAAGTTTAAACAAATGGGATCGGAAATGAAATTGCACAATTGTCAAACAATTGCTAAACATAGCACAGGACATAGAAAAATGCAGTAAATTCATGGAGCTCTGGTAGAATGCCCTTAGTGACCAAACTAAAAAGGTATATCGGCTGTTTTACTAAAGAGTAAGACATTGTTTTTGTCTATTTTTTCTTCTATGTTGCTATTTTTTAAATGTTTACCTTATTGAAACATTTTTATTCCCTTTTCTACTCCTATTTTGTTTTATTTTTTAGCTTAGCTCCAGGCTGAGAGCATAAAACCAGTAGCCCTATCAGTTGCAATACTGGGACTTGCAGTATGGAGACATTTTGTTGTTTAGCAAGAAAGAGTTAACCAGCTGGGATGAGAGAGACAGCTGTCAGTGCATAGCTATCTAAAGTGTGTTGCCAGCTGTAGATTCAGTGAGCTGCATTATTAGGCCCAGTCACAACCAAATGGACCTGGTAAACAATGAAAGGGAGCTAGAGCGTTACGCCCCCTTCAGTTAACTGACAGTCATATCAAATATTAATGTCTTATCCTAAGGACATGCCATCAATACTGTAGTCCATGAAAACCCATTTAATTGCAAAAAAGAACAATTTTATCCTCAATTGCAACTGGAGCATTGATCTAGACTATTTATCATCTTAGTATCTCAGTTTCTTTAATAGTTACATCTAATTATCTAGTCATTCCATGCAAAACCAACAACATTAGTGTCAGCACAGTTATTATGTTGCATCTGACACTTTTTCTTGATATTTGTCCTCACAATTGCTGCTAATTTGCATTCGTTATTAAATTACATGAGCCACTAGACAAGAGAGCCGGATTTTCAATGAACCGTAAACACAAATAATGTGGATATATATGTCAAAATATTTGACATTGCTGAACGTTTTAGTCATGAGCAAAAGAGAAGGGTCTCGGCTCTGGGAATAAAAGCTGTTTGTAGAGTTTTCAATGAAGTCATTGTGAAGTGGTAACTCTTTCAGCTGTTCCATATAATGTTCTTCAGCCTCGGGTCACAGTGCATATGTAAACACTTCATTAAGTCGATTTTGATGGAGTGAAGGAGATACTTCATCTTCTCAGTAATATTGGACCTCTTCTTCACAGATCCTATGTTATGTCATTTATCCCGAGCACTGAGAAAATAAATGTTCCCAGTAGTGCCTCTGTGTGTGACACTGCACCTCTGCCAGGTTTTATAATAGTGTGTTGTGGTCAACAAGGAAATATGCTCCCATTGATACCATTGATTTCCTGAATTGGTGGTAACACAGAAATTCCCACGTTTAAAGAATCTTATGTTCTTCACAGATATTTCAAACAATTTAAGAAGCAAACACCAGGAGAACAATTATCTAGGGTGGATATTCACAGCGGAGGGCCCTTATAGAACAGTAGATGGGCCCCTTGCTCTACAATAAGGACCCGTTCACACGACGGATTTGGGCGTGAGTTCGACCGCGGCCAGATCTCGTCCTGCCCTCGGCGCAAACTCCCGACGCGAGTTTGCGGCGTGGTCGCGGCGCAAGTGGGGCGTGCTCTGGGGCGCGGCTTGCGGCGAGGGTTTGCCCCCATGCAAATTAGTAGGCAGGGGGCAAAACGCACGGCCACCGCGCTGAAGACTCCCTGTCAAGAATTGACAGGAGAGTTCTCAAACACGCACGGCAAGGCCGCGGCCCCAAAGCCGCGGCCAAACCCGCGCCGTGTGAATATTAACGCGATTTCCAATAGGAAACCATGTTAATAAACTAGGTGCGATTTGGACGCGGTTTTGGCCACAGAAACCGCGTCTGAACTCGCAGCCATAACCGCTGCCAAATCTGTCGTGTGAACAGTGCCTAACTCATCACAAAGCTTTCCCTGTTGTCTATCAAAACCCCAGTAATTGTGATTCTGAAAATGCATTAGGTCAGTCCCTTCGGAAGTTGCTAGCAGTATAAAAGTTGTTCCGCTTACCTTCTCTAGTAGTTAAAGCTGTAAAAGCTTGTAAAGCTGCAAATGCCTCACATATGGTATGTCCACCCTGGGCATTCGTAAATCTTGTTCTGAGATTACAAGGTAACATGTTTCATCTATAGTAAATGAGCCTGGATAGCTCAATCAGTAGAACATCAGAGGTTTAAAGGGGTTGTTTTACAAAGCCAAGGCAGCTTCAGACTTACACTTTCTGATTAGGCTGTGGGTGTTTCTATAGCAGTGATTGGCATATCAGCTCTGCTATTCCTGTTACAGTGATATGGGTGCAGAAGATTCATAATCTGTAGTACGCAAGGCTACTGAGCACTAAACATTAAAACGTCTCAAACTTCTGTGGTAGAGATAAGACTCAACAGAGAACATTTTACATCAAACAGATAAAAGACAGAGGAGGAAGCACTTGTCAGTAACCAGAGAAACTTGTGTGCACAAATAAGGGATAAAATCTTTCTTATCTCCTGAACAAAGCAAAATCAAAACAGAAAAGTATTGGTAATAGTCTTCTTTACCTTTCCCAACATAATAAAAAGTTAATCATTGTAGTGAGAAAATCCCTTTAATCTAAGGGTCTAGGGTTAAAGTCTTCGGTTAAGTGCTTGTATTAAAGGAGTATTTCCATAGCATTGATTAGCTTTAAATTTGTAGACAAAGGTGAATAAAGACTAATATCAAATTCAATGCTCTTCTGATTTTGCTTCCTTTTAAAGTTAGAACAGTTTTTTTTCTCCTGCTTGTGTACACAAGCTTTGCAGCTCTGACTGGGCTGGTGATGTTACTCCTTGTTGTGTCGTACCAGCAGGACAGGATCTTTTTTATCTTTCTTACTGACAAACTTAAATCTTGCAGAGCTCTGTGTCCTGCTGTAAAAAACATGTAATCCCCAACGTCTCTCTAACAGGCTCAGCTAGTTTAAAAAAAAGCTAATTTGCCAATAACTGCTTGGACAGAAAGTAGGAGCTTGAAGTTGGTTGTGAAGAGCAGGCTCTGTGAAATAACCTGAAAAAAAAAGCTTTAAGTAATCCGTATATAAAGAGTTAAATTTTTTTGTCCGAGAAATCTGGGATCAAGTCTCTGTCTGGGTTTTCCTGCAACTCCATTTAGGGTCTCGAGACTCTTGGACAAAGTGTTGTAGTGCATGACATTGTCCAGAAGTTAGAGCGTTTATCTGAAATCTGTGAAAACTACTAATATTCACCATCTAATCATCTGCCGGTCCAGTTTTGCTCATCCACTATTCCTTGCCAGTTCCTGTTTACATGGTCATTCAGTCCCGTGACTTCTCCACCCAATCTCTGGCTGCAGTGATCACGTGCAATACTTGCTGATGATATCATCATTGCAGTTCCACTTGGGACCTCGCTTCATGGAAAATGTCTGGCTGGCTGCTGGTTCCCTGAAAAAAATCATCTCTCTGTTGGTCTGTTTAAAGCAGGACCTGCTGGTCACTATTTTCCAAATAAAATAGGTTGTCTATAGTGAGACAACTTAATTTAAAAGAGCATCCTCTAGTGTGAATGGCTGAGTGCCATCCCCACAGGCCATACCAAAGAAAGTAGAGTGGAGGTATGAGATCAAATGAATATTGGCATCTGATTGTGTTATAGCAGCACAAAGGAACAATTCTAAATGTTTCCTTAAACTATACGGTAAAAATGATTGTTATTGATCTAACTTTTATTTCTTGGCCAGTAGGTTGTAGTGAGCTGGGAGCTACAGTGCCCAACATAAGATTGAATTCAGATCTGACATTTCAAGCTCAGTTAAATGGTCAGTGATATGTAGACATCTTTTTTCCATATGCCTTTTTTGGACCGGTCCCATTTATGTATATATGGATGATCATTCATTTCAATGGCTGCAATGTGAATTTACATTTTACCTCAAAATGTATTAATACAATATCAGAACACAAGAATTTTGGGGGACATGTATGATCGCAGCTTTCACACATTTTCAGGCGTATAATGTGCGTTACTGTGCCGATTCCACTGTCAGATGCACCTAATGCGCTGTTGGCGTAAGGTTCGCCACTTTGTAATGCGCCTAATATGAAGGGGAGTTCTGTGGGCGTTCTGGAGCGAAACACACCACATTCAAAAACTCCAACGCATGTATGAATGCGGGTTGGCATAGTGAGGCGCATTACAGCTCCAACAGGCAGACTTATTTTAATGTGGTCTGTCTGCCGGAGGCGTCGAAGTTTGCCCCACATTTATGAGTGCACTTCGGCCCCTATATACATGAGGTGTAGTTTTCATGGTAAAAAACGTGAAAGCAGGCGCTTTGACACGCCGATCTTCATACATGTCTTCATACTTTGTCTTTGCTCATTCTTTGTAAATATACATACATATTTAAACTTATATTTAAACTTAATATAAACTTCATCCATACATTGTATCAGACAAATAGATTTCATAAAATAGTCGCTAATCTCCTGAAAAATTCCATCAGTGGTTTTGTCAATAGTATAACATAATAGTCCATGAAAAGTTTCCATAATCAATGTGGAGGGGCAAATGAGTGCGGACACGGGTGTATCTAAAATTTATAGGGCACTGTAGCAAAATACACCACCTCCTATTGACCACCATCTAGGAGACCCAAATAGCAACATGAAAAGTTTACTAATATTTGAAGGTATGGATAATAGTGCCACATATAAGAGCATAAAGCCACCAATTTGTCAAAAAAAGATAGAATGTCCTTGTACATGAGTAGGTCCTTTTAACCTCTGGGCCCTATGTTTGCTATAACTATAGTTACAGTGGGTTGCAAAAGTATTCCTACCCATTGAACTGTTTCACATTTTAACTTAAATGTATTGTACTGATATTGTATATGATAGAGCAATACAAAGTAGCAAGCATTTGTAAAGTGTAAAGAAAATGATACGTAGTTTTTCAAATTTTTGCAAAATAAAAAACTGGAAAGTGTGGTGTGCATATGTATTCAAACCATTGTACTCTGATAACCCCTTAAAATAAAAAGCAGTGTAACCAATTGCCTTTAGAAGTCACCTAATTTGTAGGTAGAGTACATCTGTATCTATTTTATTTTCAGTATAACTACAGCAACATTTTGAAGACCTTGAAGGTTTGTTACAGAACATTACTGAACAAACAGCATCATGAAAATCAAGGAATACATCACCCAGCTCAGAGATAAAGTTGTGACAAAGTGTATTGCAGGGTTAGGTTTTAAAAAAAATAGCCCAAGCTCTGAACATCTCACGGAACACTGTTCAATCCATCATCCATAAATGGAAGTAGTATGGCACAACTGCTAACCTAGTAAGGGGCCCAAGGTGACTCTGGGGGAGCTGCATAGATCCACAGCTCAGATGGAAGAATCTGTCCATAGGACATCTATTAGTCATGTACTAAAGAAAGCCTTTTTTACAACAAGCCATAAGAAGTCCAGTTTCCAGTCTGCAGAAAGCTACTTACGGTACACAGCAAGTAGGTGGAAGAATGTGCTCTGGTCATATGAGACCAAAATGGAACTTGTTGGCCTAAATGCTAAATCTCTGACTCTCTTACACCTCTTTCCACTATCTCCTCATTCAATGACCCAGACGCAGCCACCACTTTCTACAACCATACAATCATCACCGCCCTTGACTCAGTCGCTCCTCTCACACACAACAGAACCCGCAAAATCAACAGACAACCCTGGCACACAGACTCTACCAAACAGCTGAGGCGAGCTTCCAGAATTGCTGAACGCCGCTGGAAGAAAACTCACTCCATTGATGACTTTGCCTTATACAAACACTCACTGCAGACATTTAAGTCCGCACTCGCCTCAGCCAAACAGAACTATTTCACCACTCTCATATCCTCCCTGTCCCACAACCCCAGACAATTATTCAAAACCTTCAACTCTCTTCTCCGTCCACCAACACCTCCTCCCCCATCCCTCCTTTCAGCAGATGACTTTGCCATTCACTTCCTCCAGAAGATCAACCTCATCAGAGAAAGCTTCAGCCCGCAGTCCCCACCACCCTCCCTTACCCTTGCAACCTGCTCTTCCCCCTTAACTTGCTTCCCCACGGTCACTCATGACAAGCTCTCCTCCTTACTGTCCAAATCCAACCTCACTACCTGTAGTCTTGACCCACTGCCATCCCACCTCATCCCAGACCTCAGTGCTTCTATCATCCCAGCACTCACCCATCTCTTCAACCTATCAATAACCTCTGGCATCTTCCCTTCTGCCTTTAAACATGCTACTATCACTCCAATCCTAAAAAAAACAACCCTTGACCCATCTTCTCTGTCCAACTATCGCCCCATCTCACTGCTCCCTTTTGCTTCCAAACTCCTCGAGCAGCACGTCTATCTTCAGCTGTCCTCCCACCTCTCCTCCAACTCTCTTCTTGACCCACTACAATCTGGTTTTCGACCCCACCACTCTACCGAAACTGCCCTAACCAAAGTCACTAATGATCTAGTAACTGCTAAAGCCTCATGCCACTACTCTGTGCTCCTCCTCTTGGACCTGTCCTCTGCCTTTGACACTGTCGACCATTCCCTCCTGCTACAAATCTTGTCCTCCCTCGGCATCACGGACTTGGCTCTTTCCTGGATCTCCTCGTACCTCACTGATCGGACTTTCAGCGTCTCTCATTCTCGCTCCACCTCCTCCCCCCGGCCACTCTCTGTTGGTGTCCCCCAAGGGTCAGTCCTGGGTCCACTACTCTTCTCTATCTACACTCTTGGCCTCGGTCAGCTCATAGCCTCACATGGCTTTCATTACCACCTGTATGCTGATGATACCCAACTCTACATCTCTGGCCCAGATGTCACTTCTCTACTCTCCCGGATCCCTGACTGTCTGTCCTCCATTTCCTCCTTCTTCTCATCACGTCTCCTAAAACTAAATGTGGAGAAAACAGAAATCATCTTTCCACCATCCAACTCTACCCCTGCCCCTGATCTCTCTATTACAGTCAACGGCTCTACACTTTCACCGGTCCCACAAGTCCGCTGTCTTGGGGTAATCCTAGACTCTGCTTTATCTTTCAAACCACACATCCAAACCCTCACCTCTGCCTGCCGCCTCCACCTGAAAAACATCTCTCGCATCCGCTCATTCCTCGGCTATGACACTACAAAAATGCTGGTCCATGCCCTTGTCATCTCCCGCCTAGACTACTGCAACATCCTTCTCTGTGGCCTCCCAGCTAGCACCCTTGCTCCCCTCCAATCCATCCTTAACTCTGCTTCCCGTCTTATCCACCTCTCTCCTCGCTACTCCTCTGCCTATCTCTTCACTGGCATCCCATTGCCCAACGAATTCATTTCAAGCTACTAAGCATGACCTACAAGGCTCTCCACGACCTCTCCCCTCCATACATCTCTGCCCTAATTTCCAAATATCTCCCCCCACGCACTCTCCTGCTCTCTCACAGGACCTTCTCCTCTGCTCTCGCCTTATCAGCTCCTCACACAACCGTCTCCAAGACTTCTCCCGTGCTTCACCCACACTCTGGAACTCACTGCCCCAACACATCAGACTCTCCTCCACTTTCACAGCTTCAAAGCAACCTGAAAACCCATTTCTTCAGGCTTGCCTATAACCTTCACTCACTAAACTTGTCCTACTACTTCCCTCCACAGACATGTCTGCCCTCACCTCCTGTCTCTTTCCCCCTCCTTGTAGATTGTAAGCCGTCGCGGAAGGGTCCTCTCTCCTCTGTCGTGCCAATTGTCATTATCCTTATCATTGTACTCGTTTGACTTATGTAATGTATGTAACCCCCTGAATGTACAGCGCCCTGGAATCAATGGCGCTTTAAAATAAATAATAATAATAATAATAATAAAAATAATAATAAAAAATGTTATATCTGGAGGAAAGCCAGTGCTGCACCCTGGACACATCAATGCCATTGTGAAGCATGGTGGTGGCAGCATAATGCTGGGGGGAGGCTTTGCTTCATCAGGGACTGAGAATCTGGTCAGAATTGATGGAAAAATCTGTGGAGCTAAACAGGGCAAAACCAGCTGGGACAAATACAAAAAGACATGGATGTCAAACAATTGTGAGTTCAAGTGCTGTTGAGGTTAGCAACCCAACTAAGGTGCAGAGCGGTTACAAACAATTTGTATCAAATATTTTGCAGATAGATAGTACATAGTCTCTAACATGCATTGTTCAGTAGTTTGTAAAAAAAAAACAAAAAAAACATATACTATAAAAAATTCCTGATGTGAGTGGAACCTAGTTATTGTCATATAATTAATTGCATCAGCATCACTCTGGTTAGTCTTCTGTTTCTAGTCTTGTGAAATATTGCATTATTTTGCTGATGAGACAGAAAAACAGAACAGAAGTCTTAACGACTGTTAGCGACTTCACAACGCAGTAAGTTATATGTCCCCCAGTACAGGTAATAGGGTGACCCAGTAAGTTGTATGTCCCCCAGTATAGGTCATAGGGTGCCCCAGTAAGTTATGTATTCCCTGCAGCGCGTCCAGCTCCAGA
This sequence comes from Phyllomedusa bahiana, assembly GCA_025379985.1. Classification (NCBI taxonomy): domain Eukaryota; kingdom Metazoa; phylum Chordata; class Amphibia; order Anura; family Hylidae; genus Phyllomedusa; species Phyllomedusa bahiana. Next base: position 11,636 of record JAODAL010016266.1, on the reverse strand, counting down.
GATCTCCTCGGCCGGCAGAAGCTGCCGACCGAGGACACTCAGCGTCGCAGGGGGTATGAGTACAGCCGTGTGTCACACCCCCTGCAACGCTGATCTGTATGTATAGCACTCACCGAGCGCTGTACATACAGGGGAGAAGGGAGGAGGGGAACGACCTCTTCTGCCTCCTCCCTGTATGAGCAGCTGCACCGAGTGTGCAGCTGCTGACTGACTCTGCGTGGCCGTTGTAAAGCGGCCATACAGAGTCAGTGAGAATCACTGGGCGGGCGATTAAGGGACATTTATGAGGGGCATTTTGTTCAGGGAGGATATACCAACCTCGGGCCTCATCTGTTTGTTATTCACCCATTGAGGAATTCTGCTTATGCAAACGGAAACGCGTCTGGGTGGTGAGTTGGTTCATTTGCATCCTGCACTTTTGGATGTATAGCTCTGAGTTTTTTTTTATCCACACTTGGATTATTGTGGGGTCACCAGATTTTGGAGCTTGTAGGTATAGGATTAGGGTTTTTCTGTGTAGGAATCTAGTCCAGTGGGACCGTCCTCTTTCAGGATGCTTATTCCGCTAAGGGCCATATATAGGGCTTCAGAAGGATGAGGGATTTGTAGGCTCTACAGTTTCTACCTAGGGTCATTTTGTCAATATAAGAACTGCTTTTGGAAGGGGACCAGTTCCCGTTTCGTTAAGGTGTGGTTAGTCCCTCGTTACTGACTAATAATTTTTGAGTGATTTAAGAATTGGTATTTTAAAGTACATCTATTAAAAGTTAATTTTTATATTGAAATATTTTCATACATGTCCCCTATGTCTTTTTCACACCTGGGGCATAAGGGGTTAAGGAAATATGCTTCAAGTATTTACTATAAAGGATATACTAGGAAAGGCCACAGGTTCTCTTTGAACGGAATTGTGCTGTTATGTGTCAACCTATTGGGGACTGAACGCAATGTCACGTTGAAAGTTGCAGCTAATATATCATGTTACTTCTAGTATTTCCTTTACAAGAGCATTGTGCTTTGGAGTAAATCTGATGATCCTAAGTGCAATATACCGTATGATAACCTCTCCAGCACAGCACTGGGATGCAATGTAAAGCCCTTTTCTTGGTTGCATTATTTCATGCTTTATAGACAACTAGGACTAAAACATATAAACTTGTTAGAACTAGCTGATAAAATACCACCATCCATTAACTAGTGCCTTATCTACAAGTGTGCAGACCCATCATCATGCGGATCTCTATGCCTATACACACTGTGTTATCTGAACTACAAATGGACCTTGAAATAATGAGAATAGCTAAAGATTTCTAATGTGTGTATTCATCATCCCAGTCGCCCTCTAAAGGCATTAATCCTATTTTTGGTATGCAGGGGGGTATAGCTATCTATATTATTTTAGCCTCTACTTTTTGGAGAATAACTGATAGTATGTGGGGGGGAGATGACGTTACCTATAATGCCTGGCTTTTTCTGTAGACTGATTATATATCTAACTGTAGAAATAATATTCTTTTCCTAAATACTTCTATGTTTAAGGTGGCTATAGAAACTGAGATTCAATAAATGTCCTGATACGTTAATGTGTATACAAACCCATGGTTACATTGTTCTAAATCAGTGTCTTGTTAAAACATGCCTATTATTAGACATTTTAGGCGACATGTATATGCGGAGCTGGGCCAGTAGTCTGGCGTCCTTTCAGCCCAAAAACTGGCACAGCCCTGTGCGCTTTATGTATGAGCAGGCACACTGCAAAATTAGGCGCATTATAAAGCGTCCGCAGCACTTTGTAATGCATATAAGATGCAGGGGGGGTGGAGGGGACATTCTGGAGGCGTGTCGCACCACAACCATATGATTCTACACATTTATGTGTTTAGTATGGGAAATCAAGGCACATTACTGCTGGAACAGGTAGACCAATTTAAAAGTGGTTTACCTGAGCCAGAAGTGTCACTTTATAGCTAAAAAGCGGTAAATCTATGACCTGCAGTAGAACAGGTTCAAAGATTCAGGCACATTCTACATTACTATTGCACGCAAAAAAATTGGTGCCTGGGTGCCAAAAATCATACATTTCGCCCTTTTTTCATAGATCATTAGAACATCACAATGTATTATTAGGTGACATCTTCCTCACCTTTCAGCTCTTCCCCACAAGTCCAGAGGTGTTTAACTGATTTTTTCTGATGGCCACATGACTGATATAGTTGCTCTTAAAGGGTCATTGGGGGTCTTGGAGAGTGGCTTGTGTGCCTGGGTAGGCTTATCATTGCTGTGCAACTGCCTGTGAGTTGTTGAGCAAACTGGAGATACGCGCCAGAACTCCAAATGTCTGGCTGCATCATGCGGAGAAAGTGGAGAGCCAGTGCTTCTGCATCTGGACCTTGTCCATCCATGCTCACTGTGTTTTAGCTCTCGTGGGCCACTTAAAATGACAGCCTGTGGACCTAAGTTTGATGCATGTGTTCTAAGTCATTAAAAAAACATCTAGTGTAAAATAAAAAGAAAAGACCATGAAGAGGGTGATGTAGCTGCAGTTTATTATTTGTTGATTAAAAAAGCATGAAAGTGATAGGAAAGAAAAAACATAAAGAGAACACATCTGATTGGCTCAGATCACAAAGAACAAAAAGGAACATAAATTATGCATGCTTCTGATACCTAACTGTAAATCCACAGCGCAAAAAAAAGTGACAACTCACACAATTCTTAGTCCACATGGATTCCATGCAGAAAAAGTGACGTCACTTGGTTTCCACTTGAAAACCGTGTTGGTTAATAGGAAGTAGAAATTGAAAGGAGCCAATGCATGTCCAAATCCAAGATCAAACCTGCTGCAAAAAAATGAAACTCCTTGGCAGAAACTCTTAAAGATTTCTATCAAAGATACAGAAAAATCCATAATGTGAACAAGCCCTCATATCACACTGAAAGAGTTTACCTGCTCAACACAATTGGACAGAAAATATTGACAGACAGTTTTCGTATTTCCCGTCGGCCCAGCACATTGACACTATGGGCATCCGATGGGAAATAGTACATGTTCTATCTTCCGGTGGAGGGCAAACGGTTTAGAAATCCTACAGTAGAAAATCTGTGCTGTGTAGACTATAGCACAGATTTTCTATTGTGGCTATGGACACAGGATTACTGTGGGTTCTAAATACTGAATCCGCTTAAAAATTCATCTGTAATCCTGTACTGTGTAGACATAGCCTTACATGTACAATTCCCAACTGCACGAAGAGGGAGTTTTGAGGCTAGGTGTGCTTTAAACAATATACTTCTAATAATTGTCAGAGTAAAGAAGTGCTGAGTGTGAACCCCATAAAACTCGTCTTCTGGAAAATCTTGTCAGTTTTTGCCTGTAAGGCTAAATCCACACAGCATATAAAAAACCCCCCAAATCGCTTCCAAGCATGACCACAGTTTTTGTCATGTTTTGCGCAAAAACCGCAGTTAGTTTTAAGTTTTTTCCGTCAGCCCATACAATTAAATGTACAGGAAACCGACGGAAAGACGCCAAAAAAACCCAGGGCTTATACAAAGCCCCTAAAAAACTCCCGGGGAGCCAAAAAAAAACTAAAAAAAATTCCTTGTAATTCAGGTCTTTTTTCTTAAAGTCTATGGGGCAGCTGAAATCGATTTTTAGCGGGTTTTTCATACCTAATTAGTGAATCTACAAAACAGATAATGTACACAGATAAGAGGCACAGAAAAGAAATTCTAAGCAAGTGAGTAGTAGAGCCAATTAAGTAATGATAAGGAAGCATGAACTTTGTCAAGAACAAATATTTCTGCTTTTTAAAATGGTAATGTATATATAAATCATAAAATCGGGCCCTAACCCAGAGAGTTTTGGCAGACCTCATTGATACAATGTGGGACATAAAACACTCTGAAACCCCTTTAGTTGACTAATTTTTTCCAGCTCCTGCCCTATTGGCCCTAGACTAAACCCCCAGGCAGTTCTGTACTGGGAGATCACTCAGACTCCTTTAAAAATTGAGCGGTTTGGGGTTTTACGGTTTTCAAAAAGATTTACACATCCTAGCCTTTTTATTGCTTTTACTCCATTCAGAACTAAATAGTGGAGACCGTCTAGTTGACCTTCTAGGGCTTGATTGGCATATTAGGTGGCATCAATAGCTAATGAATGAAAACAGTGGGAGGGGCCTGTTTACAGAAAAAAAAGGACAATCAAATGTTTGGAGTCGCAGTTAATAACACATGCTGCCAACTCAGAGGTCCTTTTTGAATACTAAACTCCTTTTTCATTTTTTTTCCCTTTAAAATCAAGAATGAAATTTAAATAGGACAAATTTTTCTATTAAAGTTTAAAGTTAACTGACTAGATAGATTATGGACCTATTCCAAACTTATTACATATAAAACATAAGACCGTAAAGGGGTGTTCTGTTTTCATTGAATAGCTTTAAACATGTAGGCAAAGGCAAATAAAGTCTGATACTAAATACATTGCTGTTCTGGTTTTGCTTCCCTTCAGAGCTAGAGCAGACTTTTTCCGTGTGTCTACAAAATTTTCAGGCTACGGCCCCCAATAGCGTACATGGCCATTTAATATCACTCCCTGCTGTTTGAAAACAGCAGCACAGGTACTCTAATTTTGTTATTTACTGACAAACTTGAACCCTGTAGAACTCTGTAGCCTTCTGCCATACTGTTTAGACTCCACTAAAGTCCCCGTCATACCACTAAAAATAACAAGCTGCTTTTAAAACCTCCACACACTGCTCCAGTGGCTCCAACTATCCCACAAAAAGATGGATTCTTTAGTTTTTACTGAAAAAATGACTACATTTACTGTCATGTTAAGTAAACGTATTCCACCAGCTGTTTTTAAAAAATCTGCCTTTTACACAAGCTCCCAAATTCACTTCCTGTTCAACCAGGGGATTCTTTACATTGATTTGGGATACATTTTTGCTTTCCTCTGACCCGTTGCAGTGACTTGGTGAAAAAAGGTTTTTAAACTGTATACTAAGGCTAAAGCCAAAAAGGGTTTTAGCTTTCAGTAACCGTAAAAACCTCCGTGCTTGTACCACTAAGCACGATACACACCCTCTGGGGGTGCTGAACAAAAGAGGGCCTAAGAATGGCCGGGAACCTTTGAAAGCTTAGTAAATAAGCAGAGTAAAACTCCCCTATCTCTAAAAAAAGTAAAATCAGAATACAAAAGTATTTTAAAAATCATTATTTTAATTTTTCTAAAAACGGGTTTAAAGCTAATCATTGTGATGAGAAAACCCCTTTAATTTTTGCAATATGTATGCATTCATCTAAACCTACTTATCCTTTGATTCAGTCCATTGCAGCCAGTACACTTCATAACTGATTTATCATGATCTGTATTGGAAATGACTACCGGCATCCACAGGTCATACATGTCTAGAACTTCCTTTGGGAGAATTATTATGTTCAGTGCAAGTGAGGTCATCAGCCTTGCCCATTGTAATAAATTCTTATTGCTGCAGACAAGAATCTTCCAAGAACATAGATTCCTGGATTAGATGAAATATTTATGGACAAGGGTGGTCAAAGGTTAGTTTAAGGATCATTAATGTCAATAAAAGGTTGCTTTAAACCCCTTTAAATGTAATTGTTTATTACATGTGGTATTGTATTATGTGTGAAGAATTTTGGTTGCATTTTAGCTACCTCCACAAAGAACTACGATACATAGAGGAAACAGACCTGGGGCCAAATCTAGCACATGCTCTGCATTACTTTAGCTGTTAAAACCAGCAGCATTCTTTGGGGACATGGTGCATCGGGTAACAACATCAGGATGAGTACAATCCAGAAAATGTAAGCACAATGAAGCTTTCATTCTTCAGTTTTATTTAACAAAGTTAAACGTATTCCAGCTTTGTGGCCTTCTCAGATTTTTATTGACTATACTACTAATTTGATAAATTGCCCCATTTGCTATAAGGAGAAATGTTCTACACCTTGTAGGCAGCATGGTGGCTTGGTGATTAGCACTGCTTCCTTGCAACACTTGGATCCTGGGTTTGAATCCAACTAAGGGCAACATCTGCATGAAATTTGTATGTTCTTCTTAGGCTTGCATGGTTTCCTCCATACAGTCAAAAACTTTGATATGAAGAATTGTCACTTGACGGTCCACACTAGATATAACATGCAATATCGAGTACTTGGAGAAATATGTAATATGTCATCTGATTGTCTCCACGCACAAAAAAAATGTAAATGAAGATGAAAAAAGAGTGCTCAATTCAAGCCACAGCATCCTTACAGTTTTTGCTCTTTTTCAAGTAGAGAAAACCTAAATCTATACTCACAGAAGTCAATAAAACGTAAAAAATGTAGACTAGTAATATGTATTGTATTCCTTACTAAATATAATAGCCATAGACCTAGGGAGGTCTGTGTTCTCTGTAAAGAAGTCAATGGAGTTATATGTGTATCTATATTTTGAGATTCCAGGAGCGGAGGGTGTGGTCATACATAGATTCTTGTGCCCAGAGGTACCCTGTGGCCTCTATAAGGGCATGTCCCCACACGGCACGGGTTTGCGGCCGGTTTTTCGGATGGTTTGCGGTTTTGCAGACCGTCTGAAAAACCGTCGCCAAAGGAGCACAATGGGCTCCTATGGAAAACCCGTGCAGCAGTCCCCACTGCACGGTTTTCTGTCCGAAATACCGGCTTTCAGATGGAATATGTGCAATTTGCAGAGAAAAGCCGTCCCCTCCGCGGTCGTGTGCACGGTACACAAACCGGACAAATACCAGTCAGATAAACCGACCGGTATTTGTCCATTGCCGTGTAAACGGGCCCCTACACAGTTAAAACCAGTACTATAACAGCCATGTGCTGGTGGAAAAGGGGAGGACTTGGAAGGGATTATGATTAGAGATGGGCGAATTGATTCTAACGAAGTGGAATTCGTTTAGAATTTCATGAAAACTTCGGTCTGAACGAAATCGAAGTTTGGGGTACTTCGTGTGAAATCGAAGTGTGCTTTTGATTGATAAAATGGCTGCGAGCTACATGCGTTACATGGGGCTCAAAGCAACTCTGGAGGAAGAAGGGCATAGCCTGTAATGACATGTGCAGATAATAAGCCAATCGAGACCGCGGATTTCTGCGACGTCACCGCACAACTATAAGTCCGGTCCACTATCTGGGAGCTCCACTCCTTCTCACTGTACTGATCAGGGAAGGTGCTGCTGCGGCTGATTGTGATAGCTCTTACTGAAGAACAGATTTTATAGCAGCGATTTTTTTGTGGGGTGTCTCAGCTTGTCTCAGAGACTGCTTCTCTAATGTTCTATTCTGATTTTTTGGGTATTGGATCTGAAGTCAGTGTGCGTTCCACTGCTGCTGCATATACATTTTAATGCTAACTGCTCACAGCACATTGAACTATCCAAGGGGGATCTAAGCCAGTTCCTGTTGTATTCAAAATTTAAAGAAACAGCGTTTTTACAATACAAATACCACTTGCATTTTGGCTGCTCAATTCTTTTGCGCAATTTACATCCAGGGTAAAATAGGTCGTTGTTTTTCTGCTTGTGGTGACCTCCAAGAAACCGTCTTTTTCACCGCCAAAAAAATAAAATTTTCCTGTAGCCTAAATTCTACAAGCAAGGTTAATAACAATTTTTTCTCTTGTTGTTTAGCGTAGAAAACACGCAAATGTAACACGCTACAAAGCTACTAGTTTGTGGTTGCTCAATTCTTTGGCGCAATTTACATCCAGGTTTTAATTAAGCGTTGCTCTGCTGCTGTGGTGACTCCAAGAAACCGTCTTTTTCACCTCCAAAAATTACAATTTTCCTGTACCATAATTCACAAGGCGAAGGTTAATTAACAATTTTTTCTCTTGTTGTGTAGTGTAGAATATACGCAATTGTAACACGCTACAAAGCTATAGTTTGTGGCTGCTCAATTCTTTTTGCGCAATTTAACATCCAGGGTTAAATTAGAGCGTTGTTTTTTTTGCTGTGGTGACAAAATAAACCGTTCTTTTTCACCGCCAAAATCAAAAATTTTCCTGTACCATAATTCACAAGAAAGGTTAATTACAATATTTTTTCTCTGTAGGGTAGCGTAGAAAACACGCAATTGTAACATGCTACAAACTAGTAGTTTGTGGCTGCCAATTCTTTTTGCGCGAATTACATCCAGGGTTAATTAAGCGTTGTTTTTCTGCGTGGGTGACAAAATATAAACCAGCTTTTTCACCGCAAAAATTACAATTTTCCTGTACCGAAATTCACAAGCAAAGTTAATTACAATTTTTTTCTCTTGTTGTGTATCGTAGAAAAAACGCAATTGTAACACGCACACAAAGCTAGTAGTTTGTAGGCTGCTCAATACTTTTGCGCAATTTATATCCAGGGCTTAATTAAGCATTGTTCTGCTGCTGTTGTGACTCCAAGAAACCGTCAGGGGCTAGTCTGGTGCAAGCAGCCGCACAGGAAGTTGGGTGAGGGAGGATCCTCTCTGTGCTGCCTGAGCTGCTGAGGACCGTGTGGAGCCAGGTAGGGGAGTACCTTGCTAGTGAAGCCTTACTGCCAGGTACCTTTTGTGCTTGATTGACTGTAACATCTACCTTGTAGTACTCCCCGTTTTTCATCTGCATCCCCAGGGGGGATGGCAGCCCCCCTGGGGGGGGACGCCGTGAGAAGTCCCAGGCAAGGACTTGCTCTTTGTGGGAGTATATATGTTTTGGTGCATAAGTTTATTTTACCACCTATTACATTCTGGTGAAGATTTGTTTGGACTGTTTCATAGCCAAAAAAAAAAGAGACCCCTTAACCATCGGGAGTGATGCCCCGATGACCATCTGCCTTCCCGGGGGGGTGCCAGCCCCCCAGGAGGCGCGGAGCCACTAACATCATGGAAGCAGCAAGCAGAGAATCCGCGCTCCCCGGTCTTGTGCCGTCCCCCCCTCCCTCCCCCCCCCCGGGGGAGTGTGGCTCCTGCGACCGGCCATTGCTCTACCTCTCTGTCAAGCAGCCGGGTGAACTCCCGCAAAATGGGGGGACATTTCGATCTGTAGCGGAGGCAATGTGAAGGCAAGCAGGGCAGACTAAGGATGCCTATATACGTATGGGGAGAACTGGGGCTCCATGCGTTAGGGAGAAGGAGCAGAAGCCATTGCATCCCGTAACTCCCGCCTATTCAGCAAGAACCAAGGCCTTGGGCAAAGGATTGCCGTGGTCAAGCAAGATCTACAGTAGCAAGACACAGCGCAATCATGTGGTGGGCCACCAGGCCGAGGTCCGATATCAGCATTCAATCAACGTCTAATGGAAGAACTAGACGAGCTGATGGAGGAGCAGGGAGAGCATCCTGGAAGGAAGCGGGCATCTTCCAGAGAAGCTGCTAAATGATGAAAGGTTCCTGTCAATGGCGAACAGGAGCGGATCGGCAGCATGCCCTTGCAGCCAACATGGCGGGCGGCAAGCCCGGAGTCGAGAGGAGGCGGAAAAACTGGTCAGGCAAGTCTGAGCAAGCGGCAGTAGAGCCCGGCGCCGGCGGGAGTGTGACGGGCGAAGACGTCGGCAAGTAACTCCGCCTGTGCTGGCCGGCAGCGGCCTGCGACTGCCGCCGCCATGATGAAAGGGGGCAAGGGGACGACCGCCGGGCAGCGCGGGAAAGCGCACCCCTAGGGACAGCAAGATTGATAGCCATCAATTAGAATGGAAGTGGGCGGGCAGAAGCCCTGGGACCGTCAGCAGATCCCCCATATGGGACAAGGAAAAAGGGCGGGCTGGCGCCCGAAACTGCCCGATAGGCTCATGCAAGCGCAATTCTAAGACAAATAAACTGCAGCATAGTCAACCACAGCAAACCAATACGGCAGAGTCATCAATATTTCCAGCAAGCTCCATCTCAAGAGGTGCAAGACATTCTACAGGTCAGACAGAGGCAACATCTGGGGAGCCCAGTGAAGTGGAAGGCAGCTGGATCTCAGCGATCAACGCCCCTCTGCCCGTGTCAGAGGATGAAGAAAACGACAGTGAGGACTCAGCCAACTCCTGCGACATGGCCTTGAGGGAGATCGAGATATTGGAATCCCCTGCGCGGATGGCTGGCTTGGTCTTCGGGGATGAAGAATTCCCAGAAGAAGACACCCTTAGTAGAAAGAACAAGAGAAAGAAGAAGAAGAAGCTGGTGAGTGGGTCCCCCGGGACCAGGCTAGTCTATGGGCCGGTCGCAGAAGCCGGGGCAGCTGCAAAGCTGCCTCAGAACCCCTCTCCACCGCGGGTCCCGTGCCCTGTAATAGTGGGCTCTGGGACTACGGGGGGAGTAGGGGAGAAAACGTCTGGAAGGGCTGGTATCCTGAAGCCTGCGGTTCTGGTATTCAGGGCCGCGGGTGATGGGCTCACCCAGGTACAGGAAGGTTCTTCAACACCTCCGAGAGGGCCCCTGATAGGAGGGGAGCCCCTCGAAAAAACCAGGTGCTCCCTGAGAGGGGGGGGAGTTGCCAAAAAGGCAAAACAAAAGAGACAGGGTGTGAACTCCTTGGTGCGCAGGAGGGCAAGAGGGCACCGGGAGGGGGATCCCCAAAAAAAGGTAACAGGAGGGGAGTAAAGGCTCAAGTAACACCCACCGAGGCAAGGCGTATTAGGGGTATCCGTGGCGACCATGGATACAGAGGGAGGTGGAGTTCTGTCTCCCAATGACGTTGATGTGGTTGCCATGGATACTGCTGGTCCAGAAGATATAACTAGCAAGGATAAAGATGGTAGTATGATTAAGGATGATAGTATGGTTGTTAAGGATAAAACTAGTGGTACAACCCCTGGAAAAGGGGTCGGTGCTGGGGTCCTGGCTGCAGATGGGGGAGTCCATCAGGTTACCCCGCCCCCACAGGGAGCCGTGCTCCCTCAGAAAAATACCCGTAGCTACGCAAGCGTGGCTAGGGGGGCGGGGCCTTCGCCCTCCTTACCAGCAGGAGCCGGGGACGTTGCAGGTTTGCAGCGGCTCATCCTGGATGCCCTGAAGAAGGGCGAGAGGACGACCCAGATAGAGGGGAAGGAAGTGGACCTCTCTTTCTGGATCGACAGATTCGGATTAGGGGCCTTCCGAGAGAACCCTAAGCAGGGGGAAGTTACATGGGCACTTCCCACAGGGGGCCAGACAGGAGGCCGTAGGAACGTGGTTAGGCTAATCTGGGAGGGCAGTGATGCGTGCCCGCCTCGATCTAGGGTGGTGGAGCTGCTCCTGGGTATGCAGTTCAGCGCAAGTGACATCTTTGCGCTGATCCACCCCTACGGCTCTTCGGTGTTTGATGTCAGTTTCGTTCGGCCGGAGGGGCTGGAGCTCTTCTGGTCGAATTACGGACTGGCCAAACTCCGCCCTGAATGGTCCCATTTCTCTGTGCGACCAATATCACGCCAGAGCGAGGTGAAGAGAGTGACCGTTATCACCCATAATGAATCTCTCTCTTGCTACGACATCATGACTTGGCTGAGGCGCTTTGGTGAGGTCATGGGGGTCCCCGAGAAAAACAAGGATGAGTTTGGTATTTGGTCAGGTGCATGGACGTTTTCGGTTAAACTGAAGCGTCTAGAAGGCACGGTTACCCACATTCCATCGCCGCCTTCCCCGGCTGTGGGATCCAGGTTTTG